>JABEEM010002137.1:0-30342 GCA_013363185.1 Fusarium secorum | reverse complement strand
GAAGTTGAGGATCCTCTAGAGTGGTTGGTTTGCCATGCGTCTGACTACCCTATCCTCTCTAAGATGGCCTTTGACTTGTTCAGTTGCCCAGCAATGAGCGCTGAGTGTGAGCGAGTATTCTCACAGACAAAGAAGGTTATTACCGATGAACGGAATCGCCTCAAGTCAGATACCGTAGCGGCACTTGAGTGCCAAAAGCACCTGCTTCGGACCGGCATGTTACCATAGAAATTGCCCGATTGGGAATAGTAGTCAAGTAATATCAACCAAGTAAGGACTTCTTGTAAGCAACCAAGTAAAGTAAAGGGCTCTAGTCAACCAAGCCGAGTAAGGGGGTCAAATTTTGGTTTACTTGGTTGATGGACACACTGGTTGAGATGGCCCGGCAATTTGTAAAAATCAACTCCCAACTTAATCCCATGAGAGACGCCTATGAGGAGTGTTCACCAGCAGTACATCTCTCTAGAATACAATATATCGGAGACTTTGGAATTGCCATGATTACTTACCAGCCTCTACTCCGGTAATAATTAGAAGCCGGACTTCTGCGCATGGAGCTTCGGAAGTTCCAAAGGACCGCGTCCGTCGTGACAACTGATGTTGTAAAATGGCGCAACACCAGAGCATAGACCCATGTGATAAGAAATCATTAGCAGCGACAAAAGTTCATGAGTTATCCCCAGCTGTATTAATTGGGCTGCTGCATATCATTGCCGTGTTTGTAGCGGACAATTACTGCGAAGCAGTTGCACGGCATCTTTATGCCGAATTTAGCGCCGATCGCGACTGATAACAGAATAGTATGGATATTCATGCATGGAACTGTCGTGTCAAGATCAGAGATCATCAGGGTCTGCTCATCATCGAAACCTAAGTTAAATGCCTAATTGTTCTCTTTAAAACTCCAGATGATCTTTGGATGTGTTCAAGTTCTAGATATAACGTAATTACATTCAATGTAGTAGTTATCGGAGATTGAACCCCTGTCATTTCACGGTACATCACGCCAACTCCCGCAGACCGGCTGTAAGAGATGCCGCTTTACATCCGGCCTCGGCGCACTTACCAGATCAAGCTTGATTACAATCAGGTCCTGGACTCGACATCTTTCCAATCATCTCACACGAAGCCACGGATGTGCCCACATTCGGAAGCCAGGCTGCATCAGTGATAGCGGTATTATAAAAGGTCCCTTTCAGATAGGCAAGTGCCAAAAAGTCCGATAGACATGACTGCCGGGGCTAATGGTGAAATGTCCAGAAAAGGGAGGAGGTTTTGTGAGACTGCAGGTATAGAGATGTGATAGAATATTCCGCGCTCACGATACACATTAGTAGTTTTGGACTTTGCAGCTGATTATACGGAAGTACGGCATCGAGGATATCTGAGGTTATGGACCTACGCTTTGAGGAATAGTCCCTTTGGATTGATGGGATAGATAGTAGAACACATAGGAGATACTATAGACGCAAAATCTATATAAATCTTAGGAAATGCCAAGAGAAAAAGAATATCCAGAAGCATCAGAAACAATCAAGCTCATCTCATCTCTTCAAGTCCAACACTACCAACTCACCCTTCATCATGAAGTTCACTCTCTTCCTCGCTGCCGCCAGCCTTGCCCTCGCTGCTCCTGGCACCAAGCTCACTCCCCGTGACACTTCCCCCGTTGTCCCTCGCTCCGCTCGCCGAGCCAAGTACAGTTCTCACCCCAACCAGCGCCTCACGTCTCTCTCTGAGGCTCGCACCAAGAACGACCAGTACTCTGGTAACTGGGCTGGCGCTGTCCAAATCGGCAGCGGATACAACAAGGTCCAGGGCACCATCACCGTCCCTGAGGTCAGCGGTGCCAACGGCGCTGCTGCTTCTGCCTGGGTTGGTATCGATGGCGACACTTGCCAGACTGCCATTCTTCAGACTGGCATCTCTTTCTATGCCGATGGATCTTTCGATGCTTGGTATGAGTGGATTCCCGACTATGCCTACAGCTTCAGCAACTTTGACGTCTCTGTCGGCGACAAGATCCGCATGACTGTTGATGCTTCCTCCAAGACCAAGGGTGTTGCTACCCTTGAGAACTTGACCACCAACCAGAAGGTCACTCACAGCTTCACCAACACTCCTTCTACTCTCTGCGAGACCAACGCTGAGTGGATTGTTGAGGCTTTCCAGGAGGGCGGTAGCCAGGTTGAACTTGCCGACTTTGGCACTGTCACTTTCACCAACGCTGTTGTCTCTGGAACCAAGGGTACTTCTGGTCCTTCTGGTGCTCAGATCATTGACATCTCTCCTGACCAGGGCCAGACTGTCCAGGCTGTTGGTTCCATCACCAGCAACTCTGTTACTGTCAAGTATGTTGGTAACTAGAGAGCTGAGAAAGTCTCTAGCTTGATTGTTGACTGGAAATGACGTGGATGAGTTGCATGGGACAGAGTGTGGAGAGGTTGGTACATATTGTGGAAGTGTTGAAGATGGAGAGGTTGGATCAAGTTAGTACTTCAAAGTATATATAAATTGAACGTTGTACATGACATGTCTGAATATGAACTGACCGCTTCCCTATTCGCTGAAGTGAGAGTCCATGGAGACCTGAGATGATAAGTAGAGTTATCGAAACCAATAGATATAGTGTTTATCAGATTCAAAGCCATAGGGACAAACAAAAGCCAGATTATATGCAGTATAACGAAGAAAACAGTGTTTTTATGTCCTATGTAGGCTCTAATCTGAGTGTACATGCCAATTCTCAGTGTGATTATGGAGACCCAGTCCTCTGCTCCAGAAACAAGCGAGAAACCTCGGTCACACTTAACTCTCCAGGCGTCTGTACCGGCTCAGAGATGTATGTCAAGCTTCTTGTGATGTCGCCCTGACTGACCCAAGCAGTGTCTACAAGTGAATTGTTGGCGACGCTAAGCTCGTTTGCTTCATAATGTGCTAATACATGTCAGTCTTTTGATCACAAGAGAAAACCAACTCATACCTTTCAGAGGAGGCTCATGCTGGCCGTCACTGCTGCTTGGGAACCATGCAAGAATGGCTTTAGCAACGGACGCAGCCGTAGCAGCAGCAAAGTTCTGCCATGTCTTATTCTTGTGGCTATCTGCATAGTCACAAATTCCCTTGACAACAATACAGGGAAACTCGTCCCCTATTCCAGCGCCTTCCATCTCAAATGCAATAACTTTATGTCTAGCGGCGATTCGATCACGATCTAAGCCACTTTTCATAACAGTATTGCCTGAACCTAGTCGACCGATAAAGATTTCAGGGGCGAAGTCTGCACCTTCGGGGAGATACCCTCTATGCTCTCTTGGGATCAATTTGTCAGGCTCACATCCAACCTCAGCACATGAAGATCGGAAAGCTGCTCTGCAAAAGAAGCCGGGTTCTTCAGCACATGTAGGACATGAGTGTCTGTGTTTGTGCGAATATTCGGGCGGGTATATAGCGTCGTTCTTTGCCCCGGGATAATGATACTCGGCTCGACGCATTTTCTCCTTTGCCTCCTGCTGTAGTTCTTTCAGATGGATTGCAGCAGCTTTTTTCAGTCGTTTCTCCATGAATTCCGTATCCAGTACTGCCAGCAATGGTCGTATATCTGCGTTAGGTCTGCCAGCACCATCGTCAAATATGTCATCATATCCGACAATCTGCTTGCTCACTACTACGTCTCCTAGAAATGCATCCCTGTCGCCTACGCGTGGCAAGCCACCGCAGACGCCAACAAGGAGAACCAGTTGCAGACCAGTGTAGCTTGCTCTCAGGTTGACTGATGCGGCAGCCGCGCTATTTGTACCCATTCCGGACAGGATTGTCAAGACGACATTGTGTTTTCCGATGCGTCCAGTGATGTAGAAATTCGTGTCTGAATCCACTCGGCCATATGGATCACCCGCCTCGTCCCAAAATTCATCGAAGAGTAGCGAGACTGCATCCGCCTCACGAGATAGAGCGCACATAATTGCCACCCGGAAGCTTTTGCGGTCTTTTGGAGGTTGTGTTGAAGCCATCTTGCGTGTGGTGATATGGTATGACTTGACTTGACAGGAGAAAAAGACCTCACAGGACCTCACAGGGATGTTATGAGGGGTTGGTTGCAGCATGATCTTGGTTCATCACGTGCACTGCTGAGTTATCCAACTGCTTGTATCTCTACTATTGGCCTGGTAGGAGTTTTCTTTGCGCCGTGAAATGAGTTACCAGGCTTAAAATAGACTTGACCCATGACGGACGCAGGGACAAGACCTGACCTGACTGGATAACCTAAGCGCCGTCCCATATGCGAGGCCCGTCCCGCAGTTGTCAGCGTCTATCAACGCCCAATGTCACAATTGGACGTAAAAGAAGGCTTGAGCGGTTAAAACATTGTAGCGAAGAAGAGGAGATAAAGGAAATTGCATATACCAATTCGAATATGATTATTTCGAGGTAAAGTGCGCTTGACATATATATGGGGGTGATCGAACTCGGAAATTTTAGTTTGTATTGTTTGAGGCATGAATTGAGATATCGCTCACAGCTGGTTCGTGTCGAGTAATGCGGGACGCCTCGAGACGCAAAGATAAACATTCAAAAAATATCGCTTAGAACATCTTGCTCCGGCCTACCTTATGGGGGATTTGATCAACAACCTCTTCTTATCTCAAGCAGCTCATAATGAAAGGTACCTTACAGCTGAGGAACCAATCACAGTTGATAAGGATCTTAGGCTCAACTAATCATTCAGTATACGACAAATGGATGTTTTGTCCCTCATCCAACGGTTATTAGCCCTTAAGAATACATCTTAGCATTCTGATAGCCGCCTTATATATCTACGCCCCGGATACCAGCGACTTGACAAGCCCTTTGGCGACAGTGGACATGCCAAGATGCATCGACCCCGCCACTGCGCATCGTAAAAGCAAATTTTAACGAAGACGTGGGGACTGGGGATGCTTGGATGCTCGAGTAAGAAAATTTGCCTGCTGACAATCACACCGTGGTCCTACCGTAGTCTCGGAAGGCCTCAGATCAAGGGCTATTAGCTATTTCGGTCGCATGGAACGTCTAAGGCTTATATAAGGGATTCCTCGCTCGGTGCTTGCTTCCTGGTTGCATCGAGGCTGGTCTCTTCCCGAGTGCCATCTACCCTTTGAAATGCCGGGGTACTAATAAGGAAATCGATAGGCTCTATCTTGGACTTCAGCCAAGCTCCAAGATCGAAGATGGCATAGTTGCGGTTTACGGACTTGCAGCTGTCGCTTGCATGAACTTGGCCTTCGTCCATTCCGCCATTGCCAAATATGATGTGCATGCTTGTCGCCGGCCTCTACACCGGACTACCGCTCATGCTCAACTGGACCAGTGAGTCAATCCCATTCCCTGATCAGAAGCGAAACATCGCCATTGCCTTTGCCAACTTATTTGGCCATCTGGCTATCTATGGGAGCTATCCGTGGCCCAGTACCAACGCTCCTCAGCATTTATTCGGTTTTGCGACGCTGACGGCTACCTGCGGCTTCGGATGTGTTATCGCGATAGGTGCGCCATGGTACTTCAAGCTTCTACCCAAAGAGCCAGGGTCGAACGGGAGCTAGTAACTCTTCAACAACAGGACCAGCAAAGACAGGAGCCATAATGGTGATCACGTCAGGTAGAATGCTAGCAGCTACAGAGGCCCAGCTAGGCGACCAGTTATTCAATGACCAAATGGATTCGCTTCTGGCTTTTCTTAAACGAGTATACATAATTGAATGTTGTTATACTCAAGTTGTCAACGTGCTTAACAAACGAGAAAAGAATTAAGGCAAGTGAAAAAACTGCACAGAGGAATCAGCATTTAGACCAATCAGCGTGCAACACGTCCCGCCCCCAATCTAGTGATTATATTTCTTCAATTATGCCTTTCAAGCTTACATTCGCCAAGACTGCAACCCTCGCGCATAAGCTTTCACATAATAGACCCGAGTCTATTTTCTTGGATCGACAACGTTCCCGCTCTATCGCGTTTCTCTCGTCGGGCGTTTCTTCCCTTCCATGATGGACAATACCACCAAGAAGCCCCTGTCAACAGAGTGGAGCGAGCTATTTGCCCAAAACCCCTCTTATGAGCCGACCACGTACAAGGCACTCGACAACCTTGCGTCGCATGAAGACCTCGCTTTTCTGCATGCCAAGTTCTGGAACGAGATCCGTAAATGGACCCGGAATGACATCACGGATATGTCCCGCATTGTCCACCCGGACCTTACGGGACCCGGAAGCATTTTTATTGGGGGCATGAACCATGCGCTCAACGAAGATACTCTCGCGAAAAGCGATATTCAGGCCGTTATTGCTATTCATCCCAAGGACTCGCTAGCATGGGACAAGAGCAACACCTCCTACGGGCTACAAAGATTCTTCCCTGATGGAAACGGCATGACGAGCAGTGTCGTCAAGTATCCACTCATCGTTCCCCTCGAGGACAACGCAAACTCTAACCTCATCGACCACTTCGATGAGACTAATGAGTTTATCAAGTGGCATAGTAGCGAGGGGAGGAATATCTTGATTCACTGCAAATCCGGGCGCTCACGGTCCGTCGCAGTGCTAATTGCATATCTGCAACAAAAGTTCTGTTCTGAGAAAGGTCTTACCGCTCTAAAGGATAAGGCTGCGGCGAAAGAGCAGATGCGCATGCATCGCGAAGAGATCACAGAGGCCATACGTACGCAACGCCTTCCTGTCGTTGTCATAATGGAACGCTTTGATGAGCTGTTGGCACGGTACGACCTTAAACTCATCGAGGACCCAGAGTATAGGAGCGAGAAGACTAATAGGCTCCCTGCTTCTGAGGTAATGGATTCTAAGGCTCCTAAGCCAGGAAAACAGCCGGAGCTTGTAGCAAAGAAGGAGAGTAAGGTCGTGCAGACAAAGGGTGGCGCGGCAGTGCTCAAGATATGCGTTGCTGCAGCATTCTTCAAGAACGGCCAGAAGCCTACAGAAGCCGTGGTACATCAATTCTTCGAAGTCAATGAGGCCTACTTCTATGAGCTAGAAGCGTTAGAGTATAAGGGGAGGTCGAATGTTGGCTCTCAGCATGCATGTCGCGGCCTCGTTGAATTCTGCTTCGGGTACGCTAAGGACGAGTACGATCTCACGCTGCCAAGGAATATAGAGGAGCATGTCAGAAAGGTTATAGCACAATAGAATCAATAAAGAGAATATAGTTTCTATCTGAACTATCCTCTAGCGGCTAGTCTAGGTGACTCTAAACTTTCATAATTCACACATGATTGCATTTCGAAGAGACCGCCGTCAAATATCGGAGGTTGATGTCACTGTTTTTACCATCTACCCTGAGAATAATAAGATTACAAGTTGGAAATAGTTCCATAACACGCAGTTTATACTGATCAGCTTCATGCTTTGAGTACTGCCAAGATGGACGAAATTCGACAGCGGGGAAACAGCCCGACTCATATACACGAACCTGACATTGTCCAAGTGGAGGCGCTCAAGGCAACTACAAATGCGCAGATCTGAGGCTACTTTTCCGTCAACTCAGGTAAGCACCTGCGAATAGGTCCGGGACACAGCGTCAGACTGGCTGACTGCTGCCATTCACTACCGGAAAGACTACACGGCAGCCTGCGCTTCACCATCCACCTGCAGCACTCCCGACGGTGGCAAGTCATGGGGCTGTTGCGACGAGACAAGGTGCTACATTCCCGCTACATGTGAAGATGCTTCAGCTCCTGACTGTGGGGGCACTGCTGCCTCGCTGTGCCCCTACTCTCCCATCATGAAATGGTAAGGACTGCTGTTGAGTGTTGATATCCAAGACTGACTAACTACTTTAGCACATGCGGAGTCTCGTCGCGGTGTGTTTACTTTATTTACCAAACTGCTTCTGACGACAACGCTAAGCTTACTTCCTGGGGTTGCGATGAAACGCCAACGACGTACATCGTTGGACCGCTGCAAGTTGAGCAGACCGCATCAGCGACGGCCTCGACCACTGACGAACCAGACTCAAGCGACGGTCTTTCAGAAGACGCCACGATTGTTCTTGCCGTTATTCTTCCCGTTGTAGGTCTTGCGATCCTCGTAGCTGCAGCAATGTTGTTCCGCCGAAGGCGTAAGAAGAGAGCTAGCAATGCGATTTCTGCGCCTGGTGAAGGAGCAGGATCTGAAATAGATCATACTGCGGAACGTGCGCCTCTACCTGCAGTACCGCCATATGAGATGGGTGATAATGCCTTACGACCTGAACTTGACAGTCGTGAGGTTCGGTATAGGACTAATTGATCGGCAAAATTGTATTTGACCACGGAAATGTCGAGTCTTCGAGCATAAGTTGTAGACATCAGGCTTGATACCTATGCCCTCTTATAAGGAGTCAGCATGGGAGTGGATCTTAGCAAGAAAAAGCGAACCATTTTCTTCCGTCGCACGAGAATAGTTATCGAGCTTCCAGAACGACGGAGTTGTCTTTGGATTTAGGCTGTAATAGCTTAGTGTCACGGGTGAGACACCAGAATATCAGTCCCCAAGAATAAGAATATGGAATTTTGAATGTAGTTCTTCCGTTGATCGGTAGTCATTGAGAAACTCAGGAGAAGCAGAAGGGGGTCATTGGAAATGGTTTTGACGACATATTCGAGACTTTTGAAGTATTTCTCTATGACGCATGCTGATATCTTAGTCTCGAGACATGCCGCATATTCAGTCTTCTTTCAAGTGCGATAAGAATGCAATTGGAACAGTTCAACAGGATGTCACAGGATGTCGGCCAAATCCACTTGGACTGGCTTTACCTGTACAGTAGCTACATGATTAACAACTAAACTCTGCAGGGGCTAAGGTGGAGCATGACATGGGGTTTATCCTCGCTTATTAGCGGTGTTCCTTCTAAAGCCCGCCTATTAGCACCATTTCCAGTTGCAAGTGAAGTGTGCTGAAAGTTACCCCACCATGCCCAACTCACGACGCGCTGTCTGGGGATGGCCCGTTTGGGAGAGCAATTTACGTAGAGATGCAATATAATGTTAAAAGTTCTTTAGAGATCTCCAAGTCAGTAGCTTTTCTCAGGTCGTATCAATAGGCATTCTCATGAGATAGGTTGCTTCGGATATCGGCATCTTATCAAAGAAAGCAGTTGAACTCAGAATATGAGTCACTTGCCCGTCTTATCCGTGATCCTTCACGATGGGCTCTCGGTTCATCTTATCTAGTAGAGCAAGTAAGGGATCGCTCATTCTTAATTCTCCGTATTTATGTGAGACTTTATTTCGATGGCCATATGTAACGAAGCCATGCCAGACAAACATTGCCCAACAATTGTTCTAATCGGCCCCGAAGGTGCTGGAAAAACAACCGTTGGAAAAGCACTTTCAGAAAAGCTCGGCAAAGAATTATTCAGCCTCGATCGACACCGCAAAGAGCTCTACGAACCTTTCCACTACGATGATGCCCATGCCAACAAACTGAGGATCATGGAGGAACGAAGAGGCCATGAGTTGAGCTACAACAGACACTTCCTGAATCATCCAAGCAACAGGATATTGGCAAAGCACATCATCTACACGAAAGATGTCAGTCCGGAGCAGAGTGCTAATGAGATATTGGAGTATTTGGATGGATGACATTTTATGAGGGTTTGAAGAAAGCCTCATGAGGCTTTCATGAATGCCAGAAATCGGGGTACTATCGTTTGGCCAGCTACTCAGCTAACTATTGTAATTATGTAAAGTTTGGCACTGTTCATCTTACCTTCACATGCAAATAATCTCTCTAGTGAGCTTCTGCCTACCTAGTGAGATGGTCCGGCCACTGTAGTCAGATTGGCCATGACCCAGTTTGGTAGGTGTGAATGAGATTACGCCAGGCGTTGCAAGCTTAAAATATGTCATCGTTCCTCAATTCACTTTCGATCAATTTGTGTACTATCAATAAACACCAGACAATGTTCTTAGAAGCGTCAGACAAACCGATAGACGATGTTGTTGTCGTTGATCAATCGTGTCTCACCAATGCGATCCTGGCCAGAGATATTGACATGATAAAGTCGATGCTATGCTCCGGTGCCGATCCAAACCCTCGAAGAGTCGAAAAACAAACACTGGTCTCGCGCTCAGTAGATGGACGGCATATGAAGCCGGACAGACAAGATCCCAATTCGTGCCATGAGCTGTATCCTCTTGATCTTGCAATAACGAGCCGCCCGTCTTGCCGACGTATCCTTGAGCTATTACTCAGGCACGCCGCCGATCCGAATTCCCGCTGCCCTCAGACTACAATCGCTCATCGGGTTTTGGAAAGAAGAGGTTCAGGCCCCAACACGATATACAGCAAGCGGAATGTCTACCTCGACTTGATTCTTCGGCACCCACTACTCGATGTCAATATTCAAGATGGGGAGGGCATTCCATTGATTCAAACTGCTTTGGAAGTGGGGGATGCAGAAGCTGCACGAATACTAATCGACAGAGGCGCCGATCTCCGTTGCAGTGACGATTACGTAGAAATATCCTTCATCTTCTCTCTGCCGATGATTGTGGAATCGACCTTGTTCAGCATATAATCGGTTTGAAACCAGATCTCAAATATCAGTTCGATAAGAATGGGAGAACCTCACTTCACTATGCGATAGATTGCCAAAAGCCAGGAAACCCAAGAGACGAGGTCAACCTTTTGATCTCCGCGGGAGTCGATGTCACAGTCAGAGATGCCAATGGTGATACACCGCTTCACATACTCTTCAAAAGACCGTTTCTTCATGTTGCGGACTACTACGGTGACGCGGTCTGGCAGGGCTTCGTTAAGAGCACAATTGACTTACTGCTCTCAAAAGGAGCAGACATCAACGCGCAGAACAAAGCCTGGGAAACGCCTGTATTCGACTACTTCCGTGCAAGCAGCTGCAAGGTTGGTCTTAGCTGGGCGAAGTTAAATGAAAAGAGACATACTCTGTCCAAGAAATGGGGTGGTGATAGATGGAAGGTTAACAAAGAACTTCAAGAGCAGATTGTGGAGGAAACGGAGCCGAAGATTTGGGCGCTCTTTGATGAGATGGGAGTGGATTGGTCGGCAGTTGATGCCAAGGGTCGGTCGCTGCTTCAGTTGTTGCTGGCCGGGAACGATCATTCAGAAGGGTAGCTAGGGTTCAGTTCTTGTTGGGTAAGGGATTGGATCCTGTGGCAGAAGATATGCAAGGTCAAACTGCGCTAGATATTGCAGCGCATGGTAAGGCAGACGACATCTTGGCATTGTATAAGGCTGGGTAGATCATTGAATTTTAGAGCTTCTTACCTGAACAATACTGAGCTTATTTAGACTTTAAAAGTCTAAGTCTTATCTATACAATTAAATCCTTGGCGAGGCCAGGAGAAAGGTAGTTTGTAGACTATTACCAATGAACAGAACATATCCAAACCTCACATCTATACTGATGTCATAATCACCGAGTACCTTCTTCCCTCCTTTAGCAAATGAGACCCATATATCTTTCGTCTTATCTGCCAATCCTTACAGAACATTTCTCGGCCCTATTCCATGCAGCATGGGAGGTGCTATTTCTGGAATAGACATATATCCAAGCAGACCCAGTCGATATGTGACCCTGGCAACCACGACGTCCCGTACAGCGAGGTCAAAGAATGAGTATGCGTTGAGGTCCCCTCCGTCAAATATATGAGGCTGAAGTCAAAGTCCGTGTCTCGCCTAAAAGGCCGTCTCATGGCTGTGGTTAAACTCCGAGTACTTTAGCTGACACAATAGTGGAGAATGACAAAGCCATTACATACCGTCAAAAACTCAACAAAACATGGAACCATGACCAATTACCTTTAAGCGATATAAGATCCGCTACTGTTCCCGCGGGAAGAGCCCACATTTATCGGAATTTACCCGCAACGGCTGAACTGTGATGCAGGCGATATTTTGAAAAGGGAGATTTTGAGCGAAGTGCAGCGGGCAGGGGCAGTTGGTAACATCGTGCTAGATTGGCTGTAGCTTAGAGTTTCATTAACCGAAACATTAACTGGAGCTTTTGGCCCATGCCCTATTGGTTATGTCGTACGTCGGCTCATTGAAACGATCCAAACACCAACGCTTTCACAACTTACCATCTTCCTACTACTATTCAATACCTCAAGATTCGATGCTTTATACACGGACCATAAATGGCGTGGAACTATCCTTCGAGGACCGAGGCATGGTCACATCTGATCCAACAATAGTCTGTCTACCAGGCTTAGGTCAGGACCACCGTTGCTACCAATACATCCTCCCCTTCTTGGTGGGCAAGTACCGCGTCATCAGAATTCTATGGAGGAGTCACGGCGCCAACAGCGAATCCACAGGAAAATGGAGCGTGGACGACCAAGCAAACGATACGATCGCACTCTTGGACACCCTCCAGGTCCAAACATTCATACCCATCTCTCACTTCCAAGGGGGTTGGTGCGCTATGGAGATGGCTGTGCGTCTGGGGAAGGAAAGAGTCCCGGCAGTGCTGTTGACCGATTTCATCCTCACTCGGCCTCCTGCAGAATTCATCAAGAATCTGCAGATGATGCAGAACAAGGAGACTTGGCAGCAGGGTCAGGGCCCCCTCATCAAGAAATGGCTCAACAACACGTCCAACAAGAACGTTGTAGATCATTGCGAAAATGATCTAGACACCGACGGATTTGAGAACTGGTCTTATTTCTGCTGGCTGGTGGAAAAGAATTATGAGCGCTGGGGTTCGCCTATGGAGCGACTTGAGGCTATCGAAGACCCTCCTCTTGTTCGACATGTCTTCATCCATCCCACCGAAGACGCTTATCTTGCAGAGCATGAGGAGTTTTCTCGGAAACACCCTGATTGGTTCAGCTTCGCCAGGGTTGACGGAGAATCTCACTTCTCTATCGTTGAGCTACCAGAAGCTGTAGGTCAGCAATTATCAGATCTTGTCGGCCAAGTGCAGAGCGAGTAGAGAGAAGAACGAAACTATAGGTTGAGGTAGTTATTAGATTCGGGCTCAACACTAAATAGAACAGGTTTGTTTTTGCTCCTACAGTTAGTAAAGAAGGATTCAGTAAAGGCTCAATAACTAGCAAGACGTGCTCCATCTCACTATCTCTTATAATGTTAATTTCTACTCTGCATTATATAAATAGAATTATATTACTCTATAAACATCAGTATATAAATCCCAGTCTATGTACCTCAATAGGGCTTGAATTAGCCTCCTCGAGCTTGGGTACGTGGCCTGCCGTAAGCTTACCCTAGTCTTGACCCCGCAGACTGGGACGCTAACAGCGCACAATGCTCGTTCAACTGACTGCTAAACGAGATGTCTAGGATGTTTGATATCGGGGAACCATCGGCCCGGATCAACCTGACCATTCTTATCTTAGCTTGATTTCCCTTATCTGAAGCGAGTCCCCATATAAACTGGCCAACCAATTTAACTTGACTGATTCAAGGTCTCCTGTGATGAAATGTGAATTGTGTGTTGATTGAAGAAACAGAACTAACTGGACAGACAAACAGATAACTATGTGGATCACGGGAGTCTAGTTTGCAATGTATAGCATAGTAACAGGTAGTTATTAAAGTTGTATAAATGCCACAGCCCTGTTTTTTTTTTCATGATATCTCATTCTTATTGGAAACCACCAGGAATCCGTCTCATATCAAAATCCGTGTTGGATTCAAGATCTATATAACGGAGAAACTCTTACTTGGCGCTTTGGTAGCCCTAGATGTTCCCATGGCAATGGACAAGCCAATTAAGCCCAACATTGTCGTCATCATGATGACCGAGATGCCTGTCTCGGATCATAGAATTCTAGCTCAACTTCCGTTAACATCGCAAACTAACTCCACCTCATCAGCTCCCCTTCCCCTCAACCTTGCCCAGCCCAAAGATCTCCTCCTTAGTAATATACCTCGCCGTTTCCATAATTTTCTTAATAGTACATTCCTCTGGTCCCATCCACATTAAGCTTGCTTAGTTGGCCTCCCCCCGGCTCGAGCCAACGGGTAACCTGGGGTCGCCCAGGATAAATATGCATGACCCCGCGCCGCCCTATATCCAGCAACTATTTAAGGAGTGTTCCGCAAGTAACGATTGGTGCGGTTGGGGCCAAGGATGGGCCGGTGGCAGTGACCTACCTACTTGGTTGTTTATGCCAGGGAATGCATGTAAAGTCCGTTGCCGGACCTTATAGATCGCGGACTATTCTTGCTTGATATAAGGTCCAGTGCAACCTGAGGAGGTTCTCATGCAAGGAACATGTCATGTTATCAGGCAATGCTTAATCTGCTGCTAGGATGCATTATCGGATAAATATCCAATTCAGTAGGGATATGTGTTTGTAATGCTTATGAGAAGACTTTTAAATGCAACATTTAAACCTGCCAAGCCATTATTCACGACAGTATAAAACAGGAATCTATCTCTTCGTAGAAACTATTCTTCACCAGTCAATATTCCTCACTTTATACACAGAAGACTGTTTTGCATTGTCGTCACTCGAAATGAAGACATTCCTCACCATCCTTCTCGCGCTTCCGGCTGTTTTTGCCGCACCAGCAGCCAAGGCCGGAAGACAGGTCAAGGCTTGTGCTTGTGCCAACGACGCCGGTGAGACACAAATCGGCGGTTACTGCCCATACATTGCCGGCAGTAACGTCAACGTCGATGGCCAGGATTATGTAAGTCACCTTCACCCTAGTTCACTACAAGTCAGACCGTAACGAGCGTGTTCCGTTCGACTTCTTACATTCCTTCTCGCATGAGAGGCTTGATATGACAGTTTGCCCGTTCTACTGAAACAAGTGCTAATAATATTTTTTGTAGTGCTTTCCTGCTGCCACCTGGTCGGAATATATGGACACCCGCTTCACTGCCGAGTTCTGTCCCGGCTACTTCCCAGGCTACCCCAACCCAGTCTGCAAGACTGTCACGGTTTGCCCGTTGATTGGAGACTACCAGCAGATCTGTTAAATGGGCTAATATCAACTGGGGATGCAGACTACCTTCAATATTATTTCAGCTGTATATAAAACATATTTTATCCTTCAGTAACTCGAATACAAAGATCAAGTAGGATTAATCGTCAGTCTCTTCATCAGACGAATCTCGGCCATAATACTGCAAGATTCCCCTCGATGCCTTGTCTTCTCTGTCTGGTTGTAGGCGTAACTCTTCTATCATCTGTTCTCTATCGAAGATAATCTGCGTCAGTCCAACGAAACGATCTTTCGCTCTTATCCTTGGGTTACTTGCTATCTTTTGCACAGTAACCAACGTATCACCATCAAATTCAACATCGGAAAGGGTAGAGAAATCAACGGCTTCCAAATCTGCATCTTCAGTTGGTGGCCAATTCGGGATCACCTTGCCTCTAGGCTCGAAAAACATTCTTCCTTTATCCTCCTGTGCAATATTGGACAGGAAGATAGCAACAAACCTTGGGGGCTTGGACCCTTTCTTCTTAAACACGACCACTGCAGCGTAAATGTCCGTCTTGCCTTTTCCAAACAGCTCACTATCAGGACCCCGGTGGCTGCTTCTATGAATTCGGCGTGGCATTATCAGCGGCGGCAAAGGAGGTAATTCCGATGACCACGCGGTATCAGACTCATGGTCGCTGGGGAAAATACCGTATAGACGATAGTCTGCTGTTCCTCGGGGAATGCAGAGGAGAAACGGACTTCCTGCTTCACGGGGCTGCCATGTAGGAACTGATAGGATAGTTGCATATGGCTTCTTTACCAAAATACTTCTTTGCATCGCTGTCGATACTATCCACGTGATCGGACGGTCCTTCTGAATCAGCTAATGCATGCTCGTCTGCTCTGGGGAGAAGTTGCTCTTCTTCGTGAAACATTATACTGTCCTTCCGAACCATCTTCACCGGAAAGAATGTTTGAGGCCAGATCAGTCGTAGGTAACGCTGCGAGCGACCAGTTCTCTTCCGAAGGAGTGGTATCCATATCTGTGATACATGACGCGTTGTCGTGAAACTCGTAGTTTCAATGTCCCAACACTCAAGCACGCCAAATACGAAATTAGGAACCAGAGTAGGCACAGCTCTTATCGATGCAATTGGTGTCTACCCAGACGTGGGTCAGGTGGTCCTTGACAGTTTGAGTACAGGCCCAGACGATTTTCTGAAACCCGGGCTTGAAGCGACGGTTTTTGCGATCGGCCCAGTCTTGGAGTGAGACTTCGCCATCGCCCCAGGTATGAGATAAAATGGCATACTCTGGGATGGAGACATCGAAGAATTCTTCGACCTCGAGGGTCGTGGTATTGATGAGTCGCATATTGCCTCTGAGATAAATAAGATAATAAAATTGGAGAGGTGTCAGATTGTTTCGTCTTCAATCGATGAACCGGCCCGTTGCGCTGCCTTACGATCGACAAGAATCGGCCCTCTTGTGGCACAGCATTCAGTTTCAACCTCCTTGATTGGTAGGGTTAGACTAGGCAGGTGAAACTTCGTCTGCCCAAGCTCAATGAAGAGAGACTTTCATTCTTTTCGTTCTGTCAAGCAATATGCCATCATTACTCACAAGAGCATGAACTGATGATAGAGGGACTAGCCTGAAATCTATGGAAGGTACCAGCGTAGCATCTCTAAGATATGTCAAGGAATGAAGGTCAACGTACGCCCATGCAGCATGAATCTGACGACTATGATCTTCCATCAAGATGATTGATCGTTCATCCGTCAGACAAAAGCCTCGTGAAAGTCATCAGGTTCTCGAGTAAGTTGTCATAATATGGCCTCTCGTCGTAACCTCTTCCTGGCGTATCGAATTGGTCTATTCTGAATTATTAGGGACAATGAATGATTGCAGCTGTGATATGCGCGTAGGTTATGCTTATCTTGGCGTAAGGCTGTCTGGTCCCAATGACTTTGGATTTACATGCCTACCGAGCGCCATATATTTAGCAGCCAGAATTAAAACTAATATAGAAGTCAGGATATTAATAAACCATTCTTTGACTGTTCTGTTTTCACGTTCCGTGGAATTCTTATCACTAGTCAGTCTAAACAATGTCTCTATATCTCAATGAATTCTACGGAGGACCGATCGTCTTAATGCCGGACCCTTAGGTAATCGTTCCAGAATGTTGAATATGGGCCAGAGGGAGACTTGGCGGGGTGACTCCGTGGAGATGTTTCGACGGATGTGGAGAAATATGGTCGCCCCGCGGAGATGCAAAAGTCTGTCCCTGACAATGTCACCCACGCCATGACATGACAGCTCGTTCTGATCTGATGGAAAACCATTCGATTTTGCCTCGTAGAATACTTCAAGAGCTGCTGATTTCATCGGGCCGTTATCGAGTTGAGGTGCTGGCTGAAGTATACGCCAGCATGGCTTTACCTCTCTCCGAGACATTTGCCATGTCACAGTATCGGGCGAAGCAATATCGAAAAGGGTCACCGGGCACATCCGCTGGGTACATGGCTCTGGTGACGAGTTCTGGGAATAATGGATGATAAACTGTCGCGATATCCGTGGCTAGTAAGCCCGCCGCTCCCGCGCCTAGAGCTTCCTGACCCATGCAGGAGAAGACTTAGGAATCCCCATTAGGTTTAATCACTTGTAGAGAGGCTCGTAGCAAAGGCACGTGGTTAATGGTGTAGGTTCATGCCTAATTAAGTAGCGGTACTCTAAGTCTAAAGAAACATAACATTTTCGTGTCTCTCATTCCACCTTCGAATGTTCTATTTCGCGAGAACGCTGGCGGGCACTGAAACAGGCGCTGACTCAATCCTACTCTCCTCATCGGTGACATTACCTTTATTTCTGTTGGCAAGGAAATGCATGTGCATGTGAGAGTCCACATGGGGACCCTGGTACTCAACGCCATCAACCTTGACAGGATCCTCGTCAAACAGGTACATGTACCAGTAGTACACGCCGACAAACATACCACCGCCAATAATGTTGCCAATCGTAGCTGGGATCATGCCCTTCCATATGTACAGCCCGACGGTAAGCTCGGGTGTCTTGAGCCAGATGGCAAGAGACATGTAGAACATGTTGGCGACAACGTGCTCAAGGCCGAGGACAACGAAGGCGAAGATGGGCCACCACATGCCGATGACCTTGGAGGCGAGATCCTTGGCTTGGATGCCGAGGAAGACGGCGAGGCAGACGAGCCAGTTGCACCCGATGGCTTTGAGGAAGATTTGATGAACTTGCGGCGATATTTGTTTCTTGCTGGCGAAAGACATGACGACTTCTTTATAGGGTGATGCATCAAAGACTCCGCCATCTGACAGAATGTTAATTGCGATTTAGCATTGGGTGGGTTTCATGACTTACATCCCATAATGATGGACATGACAAATAGCGATCCTGCAAGATTGCCGAAAAAGCAAAGGGCCCAATGCAGCAGCATCTTCCGGATCGGAAGTCGCCCTTGAAGCACAGCAGTCAAGGTGAACTAAACCCTCATCAGCCACAGTGCAACGATAAAGCATCAAGCTAGCTTACCATAGTAGTTGCAGTGAACAAGTCCGCGCCCGTAAGCACAACAAGCACCAAGCCCAGAGGGAAAACACCAGCGCCAAAGAGCTTTACCAAACCAGGTGCGTTCTCAGTGTACCAGGGTGCTGTCATGGCACAGAGGGAGACACCACAGCCAAAGCCAAGGAGACATCCCGCGGAGACGGCGGAGAGGAAGACCTTGTCGGGTCGCATGTTGCCTCTCTTTACGCCAGAGCGGGAAACAAGCTCGATTGTTTCTTGGGGCGTGTAGGCCGCCAGGTTGGAGATGCTAACCACCAGTGGGTTGCTCATGGTGAATTGATGTAACGTGGAGTTGTAGTATAAAATTGAGGAATTATTTGGCATTTGGTAGAGGATGAGGCAGCTCGAGCCTTTTATTCAGAGTTGATAACCACTATGCAAGCTTATCGCAGACTCAAGTCCGTCTAGACCCTGCCGTATCATGGCAAGTCAGGAGAGTTATGGATTCTTATCAGCATGAGATCATAGAATATCGTACTGATGGTGAGATGGTTTATCGCTGTCGTCTACAAACCCAAGCCCTAGTAGAGAAAAAGACTCACTGCTAGGCCCGGCGATCTCAGCCAGTCTCTCCACCATCAGAGCATGTTGGCTAGTTGAGAATAGAAAATCCTGCTGTTTCAGGGCTATCGACTTCTCGGCAGTGGGTGCTAAGTCTTTAGCGGTATAGCATTAGCTATCCGTACCTATCACACTGACATTTACCATACCTTCATCCACTTTCTTAGTTCTGCTCAGTGGCCTGACTTGCAGAATACTTTAGACCCCTGTAGTGTACCGAAATTAACCACCGATGCGCTGGAATGGGGGGGCAGAGCCGCGGGAGCCCCCACTGCTCTATTTAGAACTTAATCTCTAGGTACCGTCTCGGCGGGCTCCGGTCATTTCTCACTTAAGAGAAATTGGCGGAAGTAATGGGACGATTTGGGTTCACCTTGGGCTGACCGACCTTCACCGCCCCACGATCAATTGAGCAGGCCAATTACAGCATTCCAATTACCGAATCTCGCGGCGATAATTCATGTCCCAGCCAAGCCTTTGCCTTTGCGCCCTAATCCTGGCAGTCAGTCCAGGGTCTATCTGCACCTACTGCAAAGTTCCCATATAATCAAAACATTTCAAGTCAGTTAGTCGCGCATCCCACGCCGCGAATGCCTATAAAATGTTGAAATGACGCCTTCATGGCCGCATATAATGTTGAGGTTTTGATGCCTGCGGCCAATGTCACGTCGCGGTTTACGTCGTTTCGCGGGCCGCAGACGCCGCAGGTCAGATCGTTTTTCGAGATCGGAAGAAAAGACGGGGTTCAGCGGCCGTTGGATACTGCGGGTTATGCATCTCCGAAAATGGTGGACGGACAGGGTAATGCTGTCATCTATGATGATCTCTGAGGCTTTATGATAGTTGAGAATATAATTATCATGTCCACGTGTAATGAGGCAGTGGTATGACGACGTCTTGTCGAGATGTTATGAATTATGGCGGGTATTCCAGCAGATATTGTTAGTGGGAAAATTGGGGTTTCTGAATAGCTCAATTACGTCAATTTCACACTGTTAGTTTTGCACTCACTTCTTCTTTATATTCGCGTTAATACTACTGCGATTGGTCGCAACGTCTAAATTGCAATAATTGTCTGCTACCATCAACGGCAATAATCAACCCATTTATCACAACTAGGTATAACTTATAAACCTTTGCTGATCAAAGAGTCCTTATCATATAGATGAACGGGATGCACTGCAATGCCAAAAGTGTCCGACCTCTACCCGTGGTCTTGTGGCTGGCTCTGTAGCTATCGCTTAGTAGAAAGATGCAGTAACTATAAATAAATAAAGTGAACTATTTCCAAAATAGAGTGGAGAACAGTGGTCACTTGTGCCAGTCAAGGGATAGGAGGCCTTGTCATAGTGCTGGTTGAGTTAGCCGGGGTTCTTTGTAAAAGCCAGTCCTGACGACGTAGCACGAAGACATACGCAAGGTAAAAGGAGGAGACGAAAAATACAGAGCTTTAATATTAAAAGAGGGAGACCCGTAAGTGACAGAAGCGCAATTGCCGTTTCGGTACGCAAGATAACTAGAGCAGCAGTAGATGTAATATCCAATTTGGGGTCGTATATGCAGGGTTAAGCCACATGGTTTGGTGCCCAATAAGAATCATCATTTTGGATTACGAAAATGCCATCCGTTGATGTATTTTAAGCTTATTACGGATTCTAAACGCTCGATTCAACGGTCGCGGCCAACAGAGTCATGAAGATGCTGGCAATTGGTTAACTCCATCAGCTGAACTTTGACCAACGGCTGAGAAACAACCATTTACCGCCCAACTGATAACGAGAAACACATATGCACACAGATGTTCAGCCGCACCGAAAGCTGAGAATAAGAAGTCGTAATTGGAAATGAAAACTCATCAGTTGACTTTCGTTTGGCGGTTATGACGATCTCCCGACTGGATGATGTAATTGTCGATGCAGTTCGATCCCATTTTCAGTTGAGGCAACGGGAACTTCAAATGAGAACTAAGTGTTTCTTTCATGGCTTGAAGATCGGCAATGTCGGCGTGACTGTCTTCGGTAAACCTGAGACGCTTGGCGTGGCTGTGCGACGACGAGAAGGAAGCAGTAGGGAGTTGAAGATCAGAGCGAACTTGTAGACTTGACATTTGACAAGTTGAAGCTACGGTGGGCGAGAAGAAGAAAGTAATAGATTGGCATCTGGGAGATAAGTAAACTATACATAGCTTCTGAAGATAGTATTATGGTAGAAGATGAGACACGCACGTCTGCTAATTGCAACACGCGTGGCTCATGCTCTTCTTCATCATATCATGGTTGAAATCAGCCTCGCGGCCTGCCAAGGTGACCACAGATGAGTTTGTCTTGGATGGTCAAGAATAGCATTGCGGTCGATGCCTACGTATCAACACATGCGTCACTACGTGTCGAGAAGCATTCGTAAAAAGATTTTAAAGGCGCCATCACGCCGTCTTAGATATCAATCAAAATCATCTCTGCATTCCAAAGTACCCACAATCAACCCTTTGAGCAACATTTCTCCTACAATGGAAGCCTACTACCCTTCCCAACACACCTCGTCCCCCAAATTCCCTCTCATCCAGCCCCCAAACTGCCCTCTATGCCCCAACACGCCTAAACGCAGCAAAGTTGATCCTGCAAGAAGCGCTACCGCTGGTCGTCCCTACTACTACTGTCAAGCCGGCCATAAACGTCGGTTTATCACCTGGGATGACATGTTGGGCATCTCGCCTACCAACCCCCGCTGTCGATGCGGCCATCACAGCCGACGAAACGAAGGCAATGGACCTGTGCCGAGTGCATGGTATAACTGCTCTTCACGACGGTGTTCTTTCAATCAGAACATCGACGACGATGACATTGATGAGTCTCCCCACTCTAGCCCTTCGAGCCGGAAGGGCAGTGACACTTCCTACACGACCGTCGGGTAATGTATCACCTCGAAATGAGAAGACAAGTGATCTAACAGTATTCAGTTCAACCTACAGTGGACATGGCAGAAAGATTTCCGCTGGAGAGGACAAAGACAGCGAACTTCTTGTCAAGATGAATGCCATGACTGTCAAGATGGAGGAGCTCGAGAATACCATTGCTTCTCGGCCTTCAGCCGCTGCAAGGTCTTTCGACGACAACTGCTCTGTGCATGGGCACGGACGCCGGTCGCTTTTCAGGGGTCGCCGCTGCATCTGTAATTAGCCTTGGCTTTTTGATCCCTCATGTTGCTCTTGATATTTTCTTTGTCAATTTCTTTACCTTGTTGCTTCTCTTGGATATCTATTGAAGCGTTACACTCTTTTTATGGCTTAGTTATTATCACAAAGGACTTATCCGAATGATGCTCTTGCAGGGCGGTGCACCCTAGATTACGCGCTGGTAGCTAATAACAACTCCATTCATTGATACTTGATTGCTGATTGTTAATCCGTCTTGTATATGAAACTGTAACCAGTCATCGGATCTGTATCAACAAGTGGTGTCGTGAATGGAACATAAGATCTATCCTTGAGATCTTGCGAATCATATTCTACCGAGCCATGGCTGTCAAACACAGCAGCGATAGCTTCGAGGCTCACCCAGCGTATGGAAATTTCCTCTGCGATGATAGTCTTGAGCTTAATTACGAGGAGCGTCTGAAGGTTGGGTACCGCTTCTACGATGATGAGGGTGCGCCAGAGCCTCAGTTTTACTTTGGAGAGGGGCTTTCTTACACGACGTTTGAGTTGGCTGCACCGATTGGTACGAGCTTCAAGTTTGGGAGTCCGTTGGAAGCGGAGACTTCACTGGTGTTGCAGGTGAGGAATACTGGGGATAAGGATGGGAAGCAAGTGGTTCAAGCGTATGTGACTCCTCCGTCATGTGATGGGAATCCTCGACCGGTCAAGGATCTCAGATCGTACTGCAAAGTATTTGTCTCGACTGGAAAACCGAAGAAACTACGATTAATCTGGACAAGTACGCTTTCAGCTACTTTGATGCCGCCGTGGACAAGTGGAAGATACCTCAGGGCGAATTCCTCCTTCACGTCTGCTTCAGTTCAGCAGAAACACCCATAGCCTTCAGCGTTACGAATCCTGAGGCGCAATACTGGACAGGGTTGTGAAGCAATTAAGCTGGCATTATTTGGCTATTAGTTACGATAGTCAAGCTAGTCCACCAGACAGAGGAAATATGAACTCGTCTCCAAATCCAAGACCACCATAAGTTGGCATACCACCTTCAAGACTCCAGTCCCAATTATCTTGAAACAGTGACGCCATGAAATCAACTGGTTCTGTCTGCCCCTCTATCGCTTGAACGACAGGTCCATCGCGGTTCTCATCTACAGGGCTGACAGGCGGTCTGGGAGATGATGCCCGAGACTGAACTACAGAGTTGCGCATGGCTGCATAGGCATTAGCGACAGGGTCCTGTTAGTTGAGATGCAGCATTACGTACAGAAGTGAGCAGACCGTGCTTGGTCTTTTAAAAGTAGTAGATGGTCCAAGTATCCCCTGGCGCGGGCATTTTCCCTGCCGATATCCCGAAGAAGTACCGTAGTGTTCTCCCAAGTGGCGTCGAGCTGTTGCTGGTTGAAGTGCGTACTTCCTCCAGCTTGGGCACACTCGGCGAGGATGATTATGCCGCCGCAAGTCATGAGATCTAGGGGAGCAACATGTCAGCAGTGCAGCCGTAACGACGGCGAAAAATTGCCATACAAAAGAATCTAAACCACCATGCTCCTGTCGCCTCCACTTCGCACGCGGCCCGCAGGGATGCCGATAATTCGTAGGCAACCTGAACACAGGTAGTGGCGCACTGAGCCTGAAAGGCATCCTGCAGAGTGCTGGCATCGATGCCGGCCTCATCCAGGCCGGAGCCCGCACCCCGGCGTTGTCGTGGTCGCCTTGCTGCAGCGCAGAATGAACTGAAACTAGGCCTGTACAACAAGATTCTCAGGTGAAGGAACCTGGCATGAAGCACATTGGTCTGCCGTCTCAGAATATGGCCTCTGGCTCCTTGCTGCTTCGCTGTGTCGACATCCCACCACCTCAGATCGTTCACCAGAGAACCTTTGAAATCTTCGAGCAGTTCGTCTAGACGCACAAGGGCGCTGAAGTCGGAGGATGGACTTGGCCAGTAGATCGAAGACAGGATCTTGCCGAGAATCTTTGCTAGTCGGATATTCTCGACTACGAAAAGATTTTGTGATACTATTCCTTCTGGTTGGAGACATGAGGTGTTATCAGGGCAGATGAACTCGTCGTCGACTGCAGCTGGAACGCAAACGCCCTCTGTTACTTGCAGAACTGGTGGTCTCCCTAAGGTCATGCAGACTGCCCTGAGATAGTGTTAGCCAGTAATTAGTACGTGACCTCATGGAACATGACTAACATCTCCAGGTGTAAGCATCCATACCAAACCCTTCGACGCACTTCATTCTCCATGGCAGATCTCTGATCAGCATGCTTGTCTGTGTGTAGGCCCAGTCCCACAGCGATGCGACACGCCAGGCCGACGGTGTTGTAACACCTGATGGGGTGCTCACTCGAGTGCGCGTAGTCGCCTGCCAGGAGTAACGCCTGCACATGTGACAGGTCGCCCTTGTCAAGGACATCCATCTGCAACAAGCTTCTCATTCTTGAGCTGAACATTGCCGAGGCAGATTCCTTCTCCGGCAGGTCCGAAAGCTCGCATCCCAGGGCAAACATGGCGTTCAGGGCGCAAAAGAAGGTGGTTTCAGGGCACTGGTCTCCTCCCAGGCCAATATCGCCGGTCTGGCCTGTCTCCGCCCCCGGATATCCACCAGGCGTCCATAAGGACTCGTACCGTTTTTTGAACCAAGTAGAATGCGTCCAAGGATAGAAGATGTGCACGTTATCGAAGTACAGATCCAGAAATTTATCGGCTACTTGTCTTGGTGGCAACACAAATTCGGCTGTTAGAAGTGACGTCGCGGAACTTCGGTCCCGATTCCGAGGTGGGGCCGCTGAGCGGCGGCTACGGCGGTCGGGGTGAGGAACCTCTCGGAGAAGGGAGTGGACCGAGGATTGGCCAAAGAACTCATCTTCTTGACGGTCCAGGGTGAGTGTTGTAGCGCCCATTGTGCTCACGGGGCTTGGGCCGTTTGTTGTGGCGCGGACTGTACCGGGTCTGTCTCTGGGACTTTTGGGGATGAGTTCTGCATCTTGTCGGAGCTGGTCGATCACCAGTTGCATGTCCTGCACTTGTTTCTGCAGTGATGCAATGTACCTAAAATGCCATCAACAATGAAGCAGAACCTTAATTAGATGAAGGACGTACTCTTGCTCACTCAGCTGTTTTGCCGTGCCGGCAATTACAGTGTAAACGCATCTCACAGCGTGTTCCCCTCTCTTCCTGCAGGGATTACACACAGGCTTCGACCCATCGCATTTGATCTTCCGTTCACGACAAATATCACATGCCAATGCGACTCTTTTCCGCTTGGTCGGACGTGCTACTATTTCTTCTTCCTGTGCTTGCGGAATGTCCATTGCGAAGAAAAGAGCGGGGAGATTTGATGAAGCCGAGATTGAGGGGAGGGTCTGCCTTTTTCACGGGCTGTACCCGGTGTTTTTCGGGTGGAATGGTTGGGGAACGGGAAGTATCCGTTTGACACTATGCGCGTTCCGGTTAGAGGGTCATCGTGGGAGAGTCTACCCGGGACTTATAATCGGCTTATGCGTTCTTTTATGTTCAAGGTCCCAAATGCCATGAAAAGTCTCGCTGGATTTATTGTAGGTGCTGATTTGTATCTTCGAATCCCTCCAATCCAATTTCATTATGCTCAAGACACCATATCGTGCCCTGCATGGGTGTTTGAGAAAACCTGGGTCACTATGTGTAGTGAGGCTTACAGCCAACCGCCCTTTTCATGTCACCCGTTGTTACAATAACAATAAATCTGAGTCAAACGGTCAAAGTCGCACACAAGAACAGCGAAAAAGACCAGTGTTTCTTGCCTCGGCATTATCTGCAACAGCAACAACCATCGGGGGAACATTGCTATATACCGTAGTCAGCCATGACAATCAGAAAGATGATGATTCCCATTATGCAAGCCGAGCAGAGATGGAATTGGTAAGCCAAAAGCAATGATAATATTGACCAAACAGATCTAATTGAGAGGTGCAGGCAGTTGAAGAGATACGAAAAGCACTCGGAGATGATGCAGTCAGCATAGAAGATGAGATTCTCCATTCTCACGGGTACTCGGATTGGTCGACCATAAACATCGACAGGCTACCAGTCGCCGTCGCATTCCCCAAGACGACGGAAGAGGTCGCTACAATTGCAAAGATATGTCACAAGAGACGTGTACCGATGAGTAAGTGATTCACCGAGAATGACAGAGCGAGCATAGCTAATGGCCCAAGTTCCTTATTCTGGCGGTTCAAGTGTTGAAGGCCATTTCTCCGCGCCTTTTGGCGGCGTGAGTGTTGACTTTGTCAACATGAACCAGATTCTGGAAGTTCACAGCGACGAGTGAGTGGTATTATGAAAAAGAATTCTTAAGCATAATGCTAAGTATGAAGCCTGAATGTCGTCGTTCAGCCTTCTGTTCCATGGATGGATCTGAATGAGAAGATCAAAGATACCGGTCTATTCTTCCCAATTGACCCAGGCCCTTCTGTAAGATATCCCATTCGCCAGGGAGATATTTCTCCTGACATATGTCGCAGGCCCAAATTGGTGGTATGGTTGGGACAAACTGCAGGTCAGTACGCCTAACTGAGGAAAAGCAACCAGGTCTAACAGTGCGTTAGTGGAACGAATGCCGTCAAGTACGGTACCATGAGAGACTGGGTGGTGAACCTCACAGTGGTCTTGAGCGATGGTACCATCCTCAAGACCCGACGAAGACCGAGAAAGTCATCAGCGGGCTATAGCCTTAACTCACTCTTCGTAGGATCAGAAGGCACCTTGGGTTTTGTCACCGAAGCCACGCTGAAGCTGGCTCCCATCCCTGAACACACAGGTATCGCGGTAGTCACATTTCCGTCAGTCAAAGCCGCAGCGACCATGGCCATCGAAGTCATCCGTCGAGGCGTACCGATCAGCGCTGTCGAGATCCTTGACGAGGTACTTATGAGCGTCATCAACAAAATGGGTGCAACATCTCGGAAGTGGAATGAAGTCCCGACGCTGTTCTTCAAGTTCAGTGGTAGTGATGCTATAGTCAAAGATAGCATTGCACAGGTCCAGAGTATTTCCAAGAAGCATCATGCAAATGGCTTCCAATACGAAAGTGATCCAGAGAAGCAGAAGGCTCTGTGGTCAGCTCGGAAAGAGGCACTCTGGAGTATGATGGCGCTTCGCGAGACAGATGGACATGTTTGGTCCACGGATGTCGCTGTGCCTCTGTCTAGAGTTTCCGAGCTTATAGGTTCGTTCACCCATTCAATTATTGCCCACGGGTATCACTAACCTTACACAGACATATCCAAGAAAGAACTTGTCGAGCTAGGTTTATTTGGTAGCATTCTCGGACACATCGGCGACGGCAACTTCCACGAGACAATCCTATTCGAGGAAAAGCAGCGCAAAGAAGTCGAGGACTGCGTCCACAAGATGGTCTCACGAGCGATTGAGATGGAGGGTACATGCACGGTAAGCAATGCGACTTAACTGTAAACGGACATATCTAACAATACTGCCCAGGGTGAGCATGGTGTTGGACTTGGAAAGAAGGAGTTTCTTCGGGAGGAAGTGGGCGATGTGCCGATTCAAGTCATGAGAGCTATCAAGACGAGTCTGGATCCGCTTTGGTTGATGAACCCAGGAAAGATCTTCGATCGAAAAGACTAGACCACTCTATAGTAGAGGAATTCAGAATGATCTGATCTGGGTGCTGCTGATAATCGTCGACACAATAAGCGGCCATGCAGGCCGTGCGACAATCACCAGGTCTCAGCCATAAGCGGCGACAGTAAGCGGCCTTTCCAGTCACCATCTTATAACCCAATTCGTCACATTTTGCTCTCCAAATACCCTGTCAAGGCACCTTTGTGTTGCATCGCTTACGGTGATTCCGCCATTCGAGCGGGCCGTACCGGGTAAAATAGAGTTATTGCTCCATAGTGTTTATCTATCGCTTCCACTCAGCTACACCAATAGCTTATGAGAAGACATACAGACTTGACTATATAATCTTGAAGAATTCCTCGCATCTTGTAGATTCAGACTAGACATCAAAGTCTGTTTCATCAACTATTCTACACCAGACATCAAACTATCCAACGTCACACAATGGTTTCTCTCCGCGACATTGGTCTTCTGCTCCTCGCAGCCCCAATCGCCCTCGCAGCGCCAAAAGCCCCTGCCGAAGTAACCGTCAAAACCCTCCCCTTCTCCCAACCCGCCGACACCTCCAAAGCCCCCTCATCCTCAGCCGACGCCTCCTCTCCTGCCTCCGACGCCGCCCAAAAAGCTGCTTGCCAACTCCCCCTCCGCTGGACCAACTTCGCCCTCTACTCCGACACGGGTTGCAAGAATGTCATCTACGACCCCTTCATGCTCACCTGGGATCCGTGCAAGAGCTACCAGTGGACCAATGCGCTGGCGAATGGTGTTATCTTCCAGAGTATGAGATGGACTGGGGGGAGTAACGCGCAGGACTTTTATGCTTGTCAGCAGGGGTTTTCGTGTAATGCGAATGTTGCGAGGATTTCGCAGCAGAGCAACGTTTGTTCGTCCGGTGGAGGGTGGCACTTTGACAAGCTTGCTGTTAACCCTTAGATGAGGATCTGTGTAGTTATATAACGGGCGGTGATACGAAGCTGTATCTTAGTGACGGGTATAACGTTACTCGTAGACTTGTCTGCAAATGGATTTACTATGACAAGCCAATTAGGTGCTCTATGCTCGGCCCACTCTCGCAAATTCTTGCCTACTTGACTTTGCCAGCCAATAATCTGGACTCTTGATGTCTTCGATCTTGCTTTGTCATTCGGACGAGTATCGGACGAACCTCAACAAGAACCTTGAGTTGATGTCATATTATAGCGCTTTGAGTAACAAAATGACAAATTGTTCCGAGCAGTCTTATCGTATTCGTACATTCTTCGATGCATATTACTACACACAGCCGTCCTTGGAGTAGTTGAGATATTCAAGCAATTCCTTTACAGGGCTTACTTACTCTATCCATGCTCAATTAGCCTTCTCAATCTTCCACCTCATATCTAGATGTCTGTGCAATTCCTACAATATGTCCAAAACCTTGGAGCTCAATGTCGCTGCTGTCATCCCCGCTAAACAGGGTCAACTGACCATCCAACAACGTCCTGTCCCAACCCCCAAGGAGGGCGAACTTCTGGTCCGCAATGCTGTCGTTGCTGCGAACCCATCAGACTGGAAAGTCCAAGCTCTGGGCCTCTCTACCAACTTCCCAGCTGTACTTGGTAGTGATCTTAGCGGTGTCGTTGTATCTGTGGGACCAGGTGTAACACGCTTCAAGCCCGGCGATCGGGTGATCGGTTTTGCCCTAGGTGTTATCGACGACAACATCGACAAGGCAGCGTTTCAAACCTATACTCTTCTCGATAATGTGGCGACGACTCCTTTACCAGAAAATATTAGCTTTGAGGAGGGTTCTGTACTTTCCGTTGGTGTGCTCACTGCGGCTATCGCTCTCTTCGACGGTCTCGGGCTGCCAATGCGCGAGAGAACTGCCGAGGAAGATGGAACTATTCTGGTGTGGAGTGGTGCTTCGGCTGTCGGTGTCTCGGCGGTGCAGATAGCACATGCGCTTGGATGGAGTGTCTATACAACAGCAAGTCCAAAGCATCACGAATGGCTGAAGACATCAGTGTGTCCATCAACCAAGTAAACCAAAATTTGACCCCCTTACTCGGCTTGGTTGACTAGAGCCCTTTACTTTACTTGGTTGCTTACAAGAAGTCCTTACTTGGTTGATATTACTTGACTACTATTCCCAATCGGGCAATTTCTACGGTAACATGCCGGTCCGAAGCAGGTGCTTTTGGCACTCAAGTGCCGCTACGGTATCTGACTTGAGGCGATTCCGTTCATCGGTAATAACCTTCTTTGTCTGTGAGAATACTCGCTCACACTCAGCGCTCATTGCTGGGCAACTGAACAAGTCAAAGGCCATCTTAGAGAGGATAGGGTAGTCAGACGCATGGCAAACCCACCACTCTAGAGGATCCTCAACTTCCACATCAGCCTTATTCGCCCTGGCCATAAACTCATCGAGCTCAGAGGTGAGTTTGATGCGCTTATTGCCTCGTGAGCCTGACGCCGCAGTGGCAGCAAGTCGCTG
>JABEEM010002136.1:0-10034 GCA_013363185.1 Fusarium secorum | reverse complement strand
GGTTTGTTAGCCACACTGAATGCAATGACCAACACGGAGTGAGTGTCGGAAAAGGAACGGTTCCAGGCGTCATCATCCTGGGAGGAGCCTATACAAAAGCCGCCACCATGAATAGTAAACAGTGTTGGAAGGGTCTTGGATGACCCGGCTTCATAGGAAGAAGGAAGAAAAATGCTACAACGCTGATCAGCTCCGGAACGTGAAGAGAGAGACTCCGAAATGCAGACACTCCTCGGAAATGAAAATCAAAGCCGAGGCGTCGAGGTGCTGTGCAGACAGACAACTTACCGCACAGGCAAATGACCTCTCACATTGTATGTCTTGACAATATTGGGCGCGTTGGCGGAAGTTCTACTGAACGAGCCCAACCAGTTGATGGCTGTCAAAGTCGTTTGTATTGCCCGGATTTGGACATTGTATGCGATGCGGCGCGTCCAGGGCGGGCTCCCCTTTACCAACTGGGTCTTAGCGTCAAAATCGGCCATTCTATTCGTGATGGTGGTATCTAAAAAATTCTACGTGATCTAAGGCGGGACAGACGGGGCTCTTTAACCTGTCACGCAGTCTTGAGTAGATCGGTCATTGTAACGCTTTGATAGGCTGCCTGTGAAGTCCACATGGGTGGTCCTGATAAAGAATTGCAATCAAGATATGGCCTATAGTACCAGCTTGATGCCAAGTATTTGCCGTGATGCACAACCGGAACGGAGACAGGATATTGAGCTTTCTCTGGCCCGAAGCTGTGATCGTTTCGATCATGCGTCTCGGTGTCCTCGGCGTCCAAACACCGACGTTTTATCTGATGCTATCCCATCTACGGCCAAAGAGCCCTTTGAGTTTGCTTCCCCAAGATCTTGAGACAAGGGGCTGAGCCTATCCGCAGATTCCGTCTGGGGCCCCATTCGATTCTCGGTTGCACTAGCTTGCCTCTAGAGCCTCGCTTCTCCTGTCTTATCGAAGTCCCCCACATGGAGCTATCTCTCTCCCCTCATTGTGATGGACAGCCGCCGCCAATCTCAGCATGGTTCTTGATACCATACGCGGCAATCACGGCAGTCGTTTCGACTCAACCTCATTGACTCATCCCCGAACTGCCCAATCTTGCACAATATGCTGACTATTTATTGACCGAGGTTTACCTTATCAATCTTGCGGGGTAGAAGAAGCTAGCGATTACCCCATGCTGACCATAGCATACCGTCTCCTTGCTCACACGGCGTTACAGTCGCGTCAAGCCTCCCCGCATTATTTCAATTTCCTGGGGCAATTGCCTTATCTCACACAGACTAACGCTAGTCAAAGTTTAATTAGCATCAGCGTAACCTTCCAGTTGGTCAATCTATATAAGCCTGGGCCCCGTCTCCAGGTCAACTGATTTTTCCAACTTGTACAACTCCACGTCTCAAGGTGGTATATCTCAGCTTCAACCGCCCCTTCTTTCTGCCACAATCCATTTATCGTAATCTACAACATCAATTGGAGTCTGTCAACATGGCGTCCGACCCAGAGGTTTCTGCAGCGCCTACAGGCGACGCGAAGAAGTCGGCCCTACCCACAGATGACCAGCGACCCCCTTCAATTGAATATGTCGAAAGCCCCGACCTCGAGCCGACCCCCAAGGTCGCTATATCCACAATCTTGGCTGTTTTCGTAAGTTTATATGCTCAAATCTGGTCCAAAATGGTGACCTGGGCTGCACTAACACAACCGCTTCCCGTTTGTAGTTTATGGGCCTGACCTACGTCCCCGCCCTCGCGACCGGATTCATCATGCCCACTACGATCCTTCAGCAGATCGGTATGGCATTGGGAGACACCGAGCACATCGCTTGGATTCCTGGTAGTTGGTCCATCGGCTCTGCCGTCGCCTTCTCTATTGCTGGTGGTTTGAGTGACGTGTTTGGTCGCCGATATGTACTATTGAGTGGCCAGACTATTATCCTGGTTGGTGGTGTAAGTTTTCAGACATGTTCTGCAAATGGGGTATTCCTCTGGTCTAACAGAATTGATGTCTAGATTATCTGTGCTGTTTCCCAGACCACTTTACACATTGTTGCTGGAACTACTTTGGTAGGCTTTGGTGCCGGCGCCATCATGGTCTCGTATCCTGGAATCAGCGAGCTTCTGCCCAACAAGTATAGGTACGTGTTTTCATTCAAACTTCGGCGCGAGATCAGTTTCTAATCTCATTTCTAGAGGTATCGGCTTGTCGTGGACCGAGTTCTGCATCACTATCCCTTGGGGTTCGTTAGCCGGCCTCATCGCTACTCACCTATATCTCAAGGCGAGCTGGAGATGGTGTTATTATATCACCATCATCTACGCTGCTATCTGTCTGATCGGAACCTTCATCTGCTACTTTCCCCCTTCTCGACCCCAGCATGACTTTGAGAGGACCCGCTGGCAGCAGGTGAAGGAGCTCGACTATATCGGACTTCTTCTCTTTGCTACTGGCCTCACCGTATTCCTGATTGGCGTCACCTTCCTCGGCGCTACCCATAGGTCCATGACGCTCGTTGCGACAACTATCTCGATCGGTGGCTGTATCTTTATCGCAGCCTTCGTCTACGACTTCACTGTTCCGAAGAAGCCACTTTTCCCCATCAAGATCTTTCGCATGTACCGAGAATTCACTGTGTATCTCGTGGTTCTCTTCATGTCTGGCATGATCTGGCAGGGGATCGTCACGCTCGGCAGCCAGGCTACTTTGTTCATGTTCACTAACGATATTATTGAAATTGGTGTTATCTCAATCCCTAGTAGTATGTCCGGCATTATTGGAGGTTGGATCATGCCCAGTCTCGTTCACAAGATCAAGCATATCCGGTACCAATTTGTTTTTGCGCTTCTCCTGCAGACTGTCTTCACAGCATCCTACGCCGCTGTGGTCCCTAACAACAAGACCGGTTGGACCATCCTACCTATGTTCGGACAGTCCTGTTTCACCTGGGTTACAGTGTTGTCCTACGTCTCTTCCGGTCTCTTGGTCCCTCAAGAGGAGCTTGGAGTCTCGGCCGGTCTCATGGGCACATTCCGTAGCGCTGGTGGATCGCTCGGTAATGCCATGTTCAGCACGATTTTGACCTCTATCGTCAACCGCAACCTCGCCAACAACATTGCTGGCGCTGCTATCGGTGCGGGGTACTCTCCCAAAGACTTGCCTGCCTTGATCCCAGCAGTCATCCAGAATGCAGTCGGCGTTCCTATGGCCATGGCCAAGGTCCCCAACGTAACAGAGCCAGTTCTTCAAGCCACAGCTGCCGCGTTCAAGAACACATACGCTAAGGCGTTCAGAACTGTGTTTTACTCGACAATTCCATTGGGTGTAGTCGCCATGATCGCGGCCTGCTTTATCCGTGATCCAAGTCACTTGCTTAACAACCATGTGGCTGTCCAGCAAGAGAAGGAAGTCCTCGGAAAGAAGAAGGATATCGAAATGGAGCCCAAGATCATTGATTAAATGCATTAGCATATAGGTAGTTCAGACTGTTATATCATCAAGCAATAAACAACTACATAGTTGACATGAAGAATATTCTTGCTACATCTCTAAACCTTAAACCTATACTAGGCTTGCAGGGCTGCATCCGACCCGATCAGACGATGGTTGCACTGATGGCGCAGTCGCATTTGACCAGGCATGAATAAATAAAGTTTAACTTAAGCTAGACTGACGTAGGTTAGACCTTGGCCCATGCCCGTAGTCTATTGCAGCTTATTATGGTGGTACTAGACAGCATTGACGGTTTTGTTGCCAAATCGCTTGACATGTGTTGAAGGATGACGTGAGGCCGACGTGATCAGTCGCCTTCAGATATATCTTACAAAGCTTTATTGTTATCACAAAATACGACATTATAATCAAGGATATGTACTTTACGGAGGACTGATAACTACAGCTTGGACCTCTTTCCTCCGTCCAGCTTCGCCTTCTCGGCTGCACTCAGCTCTCGTCTTTCTGGACCACCTCGACTGCCATCACCAAGGAAGGTATCCTCACGATGCTCATATTCAGTATGAAACTTCCACTTCTCTGCCAAGTGACTGGGCAGCTTCTTCTTCCAAGCTGATGCCATGCATTCGCCTAAAACTGGGAGGAACTTGAACGCGCTAAGAGATGTTAGTAGGTGTCGCTAATGAGGGCTGCTGTCACTTACTGCCCACTCCCGCCTCCGCCAACAAACAGGTTCTTATAATCAGGATGATAGTCCATGATGAAGTCACCAGTAGGTGTATCTGTGTACCAGCACAGAGCTACCCTAGCAAAGGCACGATCAGCCAGCTCAGGCAACATCTCGCGCAGGCCGGCTTGGAGGCGTTCTTCGGCATCAGCTGGAACAAAGTTCTTTCGCTCCCGGGAAACAGGAGGCGGGACGGAGTTGTTGGACTTGACAGAGTTGTTGTCGCCCTTCGAGGGTGCTGGAGTATAGCCCCAGCCGTGTACAGCAAATTTGAGCATCTTGGTATCCTCGTGAGGAGGAAAGTTGAACCATCCGGTGCCGTAGTTCATATAAATGGGAATGTTCTTGTACTTGATCATCTCATCGTCCGAAAGGCGAAGGAAGCCGAGCGCTTGTGCTGTGGATAGTGTGGAGTTGTACGTGGGAACGATACCCGAAGACCAGGCACCTGCTGCAAGGATGAAGTGATCGCCTCGAACAGGAGTTCCCTCGTGGGTCTTGACTGCTTTGATCACACCTTGAGCGTCGATGTCAAATCCAACTACGGTTCCAGCTCGACCAGCGATAAAGGAGATGCCTAACTCGAGACATTCATCACGGAGTTGCGTGATAGCCTTGTTCGCATCGGCCCAGCCGCCAGACTTGTTCAAGTAACCCTCAAAGTTAGGTTGGGCAAGTTCACCGGTCAAAATTGGGAATCTCCGCTTTGTATCAGCAGCATCTTCCAATCTGGTATAAGGCAGCTGTCGCTTATCAAGCTGAGCAATCGTCTTATCAGTCCAAGAGTTCTCAGGCGCACTTCTCGAACCCGCAATGATATAGTCTGTCTGGTAGAAGATACCCTTATACTTAGGGTCTTGAGACCACTTGCGATAAGCTTCATACGCGAGGGAGCAGTAATCGGTGTCGGCATAGTCAAATCGGATGACTCGGGAGATATCCGAGCTGGAACCATCCGGCACCTGAAGAGGTTAGCGGATCCACGTCACTGAAGCTGGCGTTCTTACAGGCGGTATGTGCCTGTCAATGACAGTAATGTTCTGGTGACCTTCTAGCGCGAGCTGCTTGGCTGTAGTAAGGCCAAAAAGGCCTGCGCCAATGATTACAATCTTTCTGGTCTGGTCCATGATGAGGAGATGGAGGCAGACGATGCTGTTTGGTAGGTCAGATTGAGAGTCTGGTCGAAAACTGACGTCTGATATACTGCACCCAAGTTTCCGGTGGAGACGGACGTCAACATGTCTGCGACCCTATCTACAGTGTCGATGTGCCGTGCACGTGAGCGGATCTCCAGCACGAGATCCAACTTGCGGCCCGTTGATTGATAGCTTCTCTATATAATTAAGAAAGCATTATAAATCGCATTCCGACCTCTGGATAATTCCCCGACAATCTTACTTCCCCCCCAGCTTCTTCCTTATTCTCTTCTAAAATATCTACTATCCTAATGTTTGTTCCCCCTACTCCTTGAGGATGATCGATCAAGAGAAGATAATGATATTTGCAAGCCACTTGGGCTTGACATCTCGAGAAAGCTTGCAAGACATAAATATTTGTGATTATATGATTAAGGCGAGATTGTTAGGTGGAGAATGAGAGAGTGACTGGAGTTACTCTATGTCATATATGTCTGGCATGAATTGTGAGAAGATATCGTTCAAATTCACTTCCTCAACTTCCCCAACATCAAACATGAAAGGATCAAACGACTCCTCTCTTTGGCTTGGCGCCGACTGGCTTACCCGTGCCTCAGTTAAAGGGTGGATGTAATGTGTTGAGATGCGAATCATAGCGTCTTGCGGACGACTTGAGCTTTCTCCGCATACAGGCGTCATCTGGCTGATCTTGGGGTCTACCAGAGCCCAAAATAGAGCTGGATGGAAGATGATAGAGATGCCCTTGCCAGCCGGCGGCTGTGAGCTATTATCTGCGGTAGAGTCCAAGCTTTGTAGCAATTCGAGCTGAAAATCTGTTAGTGCTCCGGCTGAGTAGCTGCGAGGTACGCACCTTTTGCGCAATGTGCGGCCATGTTGATGACAGCCTCTCCAAGAACCCTTTGCACCACTCTAGATCTCTTTTCGCCTTTCCCGCGACCTTCGGATCAATCGCACGCTGGAATAGCCAAGGGATCGTTGCGACCACTGCTACAAGTTGCCCAACCAAAGGGTCGCAGATTTCGAAGCGCAGCTCCTCGCATAAGCGTAAGAGTTTGAACACCCATGCTGAATTGAATAGAGCCTGATCGACTGTCTGCTGCAAAAAGGAACGGGCCTGAAGTCCACTCGATCTATCTCGCATAGCTACCAGGTGGATGAAAGGGTGATGTAGAATAGCAGTGATGGCGTGAGTAACGACTTGCATGAGAAGCCATGGTATCCAGTACTCGCGCTGATCCTGAAGCTCGGCGGCCATTCTTTTAGTAAAATGGACGTTTCTCAGCAGATGGCTATGAGGAAGCTTGGTCTCATATTTGTAAAGCTCTGCACAAAGAATGTAATGCATTGAGCCGGGTGACCATGCTGTCTCCGCCTTCCCGATTCTGACTTGATGCATGTATGATGAGAGGTGACCCCACATCTCGATAACGCTGATATAATATGCGGTTACTCCCAGATCCTCGAATGCATCATCTGAGAAGAGATCTGGAGGGCACTCGCCATCATCCGTGGGCGGAAGTGACGGTGGCCTGTGAGCGCTGGCTGGGTATCTGTGTTCGTCATCGTCGTATATACTGTTACGCTCTTGAGGCATGAATGTTTGCTCTAGGAGAGCAACGGTCCAGTGACATCTCAGGCTGGCTTCAAGTTCGGGCGATGATTCATAGAAAGAACCTTGCGATAGCTTTCGGAGAGCCTCGAGTCGTGACATGGTTCCAATGCTCATCCACGCTCGGCCTGGCTTACAAGCTGGTTTACCTGAGTCAGTTTACCGCCAACGAGAAGCATCTGAAACCGACTTACCAGCGACATCAACTAAGACAAGCAAGCATAAGGCTTGCACAATCTCAAGCTTTGGAATGCCCTGAGAGGCAAGGATGGCGACCTCCTGCTCTGCAGAGCTGCTATACAACTCAACCGCCTTGACCTGTTTGCCATTGAAGAAGTCATGCGCGCTATACCGAACTGTGAGCGCCAAGAAACTGCAGAGGAGGTATCGAGGTGCCGAAGCAAGAGTGCCCTTGAGTTCAGAAATGATGAAAAGTTGCAAAGGTTGTAGGTGGAGTTTGACACGATAGATCTCTATAAGATGGTCCAAAACCTCTGACGGTACATCTGGGCTGGAAAGTTCAGTAACAACAATATTTGGGCAAAGACGGCGACATACTTGTTCACATCAAAGGGTGTATCTATCGAGGGGGGCGAGGTCATGCCAGGACTTGCGCCATACTCTGCTTGCAAACTCGTTGATGGGACACTTGCAGAAGTACTTGGAGAGGGCCCGGGGCCAGGAGCTGAGGCCGACGATGGTCTAGAGAATGAGTCACCACTCACTAAATATGATTGATGGTGAACTTACTGAAGCAACTCATAAATACCCTTCACTTTTGACTCCAGCATCTGGAAGCGTTCCTGTAAGTCATCCCTTTGGGCACTTTTGGTGTTAGCTTCCGCTCAACGACTGGTTTGATTGGCCCTACCTTTTGGCGACTCTGTTACTCTTTCTTGCAGCAGTTCTTACTGGCTCAGGGGATCGGTAGGTACATAATTGATTTAGTCGTCTACAGAATGAGCATGTCGGCTTTTCACCAGGGCATTTGCTCTTCTTTTTGCTGTACACAAAGTCAAACCAATTGAGTCCGGTGTTTATGATGATGGTATCTTACCGGCATGGCTCACAAGCCTGTTTGCTCCGGGGCTCCATTTTGAAGAAATCGAGTGGTCAAAAGGCCGGGACGGCCGACAAGACTCATCCGAGTTGTTTGTGGTCCGCGGATATGAATTGAGACGAGACGGAATCCGGAAATCGGACGGAACGGCCGATAAAACTCATCCCAGTTGTTGTGATCCGACGGATTTGAATGGAAGACGGGGACGGAACCCGGAAGTTGAAATGACTTGACCATTCGAGCAACACGTGAGCGGAAGCTAGAAGATTAAGACTTTACCCCACCGGATCTTATTAGGCCTCGCATTTGAAGACGAAGATCTGAAATGCAGGTCAAAAATGATACGTACGCCCTTTTATATGTAGACGTTGTATTATGGTGATTTACTTGAGGAAATGTGTTCAAGGTGTCGCGCTGTTAAGAGGACCGACCTGTTACAAGAACTCATGTACTGCAGAGCCTAGACTCCTTACAGTAATTCCGCCCATAACCAATGGAGTCACTGTAAAGGGTCACGAACCATTGTAACGTTGTTTCTGCGTATTACATCACTTGGAAGTGGCTTGCATCTGCCAGACATCAGTGAGGGGTTAAACAAATAACTCTTTTCACAGCATCTTTTCTACCATTCCATTGTTTCTGACTTTTATCGACATCTGTTCCCTGTCATGGCAACTCACGCTACTTACCCCAGTCTACGGGACAAGACCGTGCTCATTACAGGCGGCGCAGAGGGCATTGGCGCTGCAACAGTGGAGTTGTTCACGCTACAGGGCAGCCAGGTCATCTTCATCGACATCGCTGAGGGCTCAGCGAAAAAAACAATTGACCGCGCTGTATCGCGCGCCAAAGACGCCAATGTGCAAGCCAAAGTACCCATATTCTACAGCTGCAGCGTTTCAGATTTACCAAGGCTACAAGACACGGTCAAGAGAATCCAAGATAAACATGGGATGATACATATCTTGGTCAACAACGCTGCGGCTGCTGGAAACAGAGCCAGGCTTGAAACAGAAAATGTTAGGCCTGAAGATTGGGAAGTAAACATCAACACCAATCTTCGGCATGTTTTCTTCATGAGCCAAGCTGTTCTTCCGGCTATGAGAGAGGCGCAAAGTGGGAGCATCATCAATCTTGGGTCAATCACTTGGCGCATCCCCGCTCAAGGAACTCCAGGTACGTCAATATTCACATCTCACAGCGCAGTCTGCTGACAAGCCCAAGTCTACGGCGCATGTAAGGCCGGAATCATGGGTCTTACGCGCACTCAGAGTAAAGAATATGGCAAGTACAACATTCGCATCAATAGTGTCATGCCTGGTGCCATTGCGACCCAGCGACAGAGGGATGAGGTTCTCACGCCCGAGTACCGCGAAGAGGTTATGCGCGGCCAGAGTTTGCAGCGAGATCTTGAGCCGGAGGAAGTAGCTAAAGTGATTGTGTTTCTGGGTAGTGATGAAGCTAGTGGAGTGACGGGCAGTTCGTATGTTGTTGATGGCGGTTGGTGTAGCGATCCATGAGCAGTGACTGACCTGGTCTTTATGCTACAACCGAACGCGCCTATTTATAGGAAATAAGACTTGTCAAGTTTCATTTATGCAATTTCCAACTGATGCCTGTCGCGGAGGCATCGTCCGGTGACGAAAGTTCCTGATCAAACGTCGGGCCCAAGATCCGAACCCCCTCATCTCAGTGGATCTGCATAACTGTCAGCGAGCGGGGAACTTCGAGCCACGACCTGGATCAAGAGCTCATCAATCAGGTTCTCACAAATACCGTTACCAATTAATACTTCCAGAAACTCCGGTTCAAATATGGAGCCCTGGCACCACACAGCGACACAAATTCTGGAGAACATTCGCTCTGGTAACCTCACAGTTGAGCAATATGCTTCATCACTGGCATACATGGGCACTTTCGTTCGTTCGTTCATTCGTTCGTTCCGTTTAAAACGTTTATGCATGTTAAATCGTTTAACCGTTTAAGGGTATCCTAAACCCGTTCGAACGGTTAACTGCATCTTCACCC
>JABEEM010002132.1:0-15287 GCA_013363185.1 Fusarium secorum | reverse complement strand
CTTCTAGATAATTTAGCCACTACCTATATATTAGTATCTATCTAATTAATTACTTATAATATATCCTTCATAGTCATAGCCCCTCCTTTCTATAATCTAGTCCTTTTTGCCCTCTAGCGCTAGCTTAGTATCTTATTTATATCTTAAGGGTTTTAAACCTTAGCTCTTAATAAAATAACCTTATACATAACTACCTTTATTACTTTAGTATTTGACTTTAAAGCTTTAATAATTGACTCTTTAGAGCTACTTTTATATCTTTTAATTTATTTTTTTTAAGGTATTTAGACTGAGATTAGGCCTCAATTGCTATTTTTAGTATCTTTAAAACCTATAGAATTAAAGGTTCAGTAGCCTCCCTAGGAGGCATTAGAGCCTATAACTGCATATAAAGCTTTGAGATAATATTTTCTAGGTCAAAAAGAGCAAGCCTAGCTCCTTTAAAACCTCTCTAGATATTACTTTTTATAAAAATAGCTTTAAAAGCAGTATAAAAGGCGGGAAAGAACTCAGTCTTTGAAATGTGAGTTATAGAGTATCTAATTAGATACTCTATTTCTTAACTATATACCTTTTTTAATAGTCTAAAGCACTTAATATTAAGAGACTAGAGTAAGTAAGATATATAAGCAGGCATATAGAGCGTAATAATCTTATTCTTCTTATAATATCTCTTAAAATTAGTAAAGTGATAGCTTTTATAATTATTAAGAATTAAAAGATAATAAATACTAATTAATATATACAGTCTATTATATAGTGTGCTGTAGTGTATAATTCTTTAAAGTAACTTTAACTTATATAATAATTATATATAATTATATGTATTTTATTAGAGTAAGTAGAGATATCTATTAAAGCAATTAATATAACTTATATAAAAATTGTCTACATTAAGTGATTAGAACTACAGAATTACCTTTTGGGGGCAAGTCTAGTGGGGACACCATAAAGACATCGACAAGGAGACTGGCAGAATCGTTCGATAAGATTATTTGGACTCATTGGCCCATTTTAACTTAACTTTGGTTACTTACCCTGAAAACCAAGGATTAACCGATGTCGTCACAACACAAGCAGAAGACTTAATTGGCTGGACGCAGGTCATATCTCATTCAGCACGTCATTAGAGCGGGTATGATTGACTGCAACCCTAACGATACAGGGTATGTATATACATGGAAACATCAAGACAACTCAATATATCGTCATTTCCATATCAACATCAAGTTTCGTACAGACTTTAAAGGGTATTAGGGCAGCTCATGTGCATAATGACTTTTCTTTTTCATCATGGTCTGTAATAAGCGCAGGGTCATCCCACGGCAGTTTTTTAGTGCAATCACCTCTTCTGTCAAAACAGCACTCAATTAGGCAGTCATCTATCGCATACAAACAGTTTGCGTCTCTGCATTCGTCAGACCGTCAGCCCTCCGTTAAAAGCCATGACACATTATGATGGTTCTGGGAGCTTAGACACGTGAAAATGTTGGCCATCATGCGAAAACCTGTTCGAGGTAGCCTTGTCCATTGGTCAAGGTGTCTATATAATTTGCCCCAGAAACACACGGCTAGACTTGGGGGATTCTATCGAAGCCCATCAAACTACAATCTTGCCAACATTCACACCGCCAAAATGACTCAAGTTTCTGGAAAAGCGCCTGATAGGAAATGGTGGAAGGAAGCCATTGTGTACCAGGTTTGAACTTGTTTTCTCTTGTTACTGCATGAGACTTACATGGCGGTTAGATTTATCCTGCATCGTTTCTTGATACCGATTCTAACGGTGTTGGGAACATCAATGGGATCACCGCTAAGCTTGACTATCTCAAAGAATTGGGCGGTAAGAAGTGGCCCGCTCCTGTGCTCATGATCTAACGAGTGTATGTTCACAGTGGACATTCTCTGGATTTCACCAGGTAAAACCTACCTCATCCGCAGCAATGTCTCTGGTCTCACATCTGCTATTAGTTTACGAAAGCCCACAGAAGGACATGGGATATGACATTGTATGACAAGTCTCTGGTCATGGAATCAGTCTCGCATTCACTGACTTGGTCACAGTCCAACTACCGCGACATTCATCGTCCCTACGGCACAATGGAGGACGTCCACCACTTGATCGACGAGCTCAAAGCACGCGATATGAAGCTCATCATGGATCTGGTGGTCAATCACACCTCAACTCAGGTAAGATGACACTTTGAGCACTTTGTCCTGTTTTGCGTGACTGATTTCACCGGACGCCATAGCATCCCTGGTTCATCGACTCAGCCTCGTCAGCAGTAAGCGCGCGACGAGACTGGTACATCTGGCGTAAGCCAAAGTATGACGCCCAGGGCAATCGGCAGCCACCGAATAACTGGTGCAGCCTCTTCGACGAGACTGAGTCGGCCTGGACCTATGATTCCAAGACGGATGAGTACTATCTTTCCCTCTTTAGTCCATTTCAGGCCGACTTGAACTGGGAGACCCCATTCGTCAGAGAGGAAGTCTGCGATATCCTGCGCTTCTGGCTCGATAAGGGCGTCTCTGGTTTCCGAATGGATGTCATCAACCTCATCTCGAAAGACCAGAGATTCCCCGATGCAGAGATCCGTCACCCAGGCAGGAAGTACCAGCCGGGTGAATGCTACTTCGCCAACGGGATCCGACTCATGGACTATCTCCAAGAGATGAAGACCGCCGTCTTCTCAAAGTACGATACCCTCACAGTCGGCGAGATGCCCTACCTCGAGGATGAACAGGAGAGACTCAAGATGGTCGCGGCGGAAGAAGGAGTCCTGAACATGATCTTCACCTTTGAGATGATCGGCCTTGACATCGTCCCTGAAAAAGGCCGCTTCAGCAATAAGCCGTGGAAGGTCAGCGAGCTGAAAGACATAATCGCCAAGGCCTGCAAGCTCGTTAATCAGGACGGATGGCATACGCTCTTCTGTGAGAACCACGACCAGCCACGTTCCGTCACTCGTTTCTGCGACGACTCGGATGAGCATCGTGTCGCAGGCACCAAACTCCTTTCCATAATGCAGACAAGTCTTCCCGGCACCCTATATGTCTATCAGGGTGAAGAGCTTGGTATGCGGAACATACCCAAGTCCTGGCCACTAGAGGAGTACATTGACATTGAGTCTATTTCCTACATCAAGAAGTAAGTCTCATGACTCCTATCACCTTGAACATCTACTGACCTAAACTCTTTCACATAGTGTCTGTGCTCAGTTCCCAGAAGGGTCTCCCGAAAGGGAAGAGGCGAAAAACCTTCTGCGCCTCAAGGCGCGTGACAATGCCAGGACGCCTATGCAGTGGGACTCTACATCCAACGGCGGCTTCTGCCCCGCGGGAGTCAAGCCGTGGATGCGCGTGAACGACGATTACACCATCGTCAACGCAGCTCTACAGACTGCTGCAGGTCGAGCCAATGACCGGACCATGCTTGTGTCACCTTATCGCTTCTGGCAGCGAAGCATCGCGACACGCAAGGAGTATAAGGATCTGCTCGTCTACGGGGACCTTGAGATTATTGATGGCACGCACCCCAACGTCTTTGCGTTCAAGAGGATTAGTAACGACAAGCATTCTATTACCCTTCTTAACTTTGGTAAGGATGAGGTGAGCTTCAAGTTTCCGGAAGGGAATGGGGTCAAGTGTTGGGCTCTGGGGAGCTATGATGCTTTGTCAATGGAGAAACCCAAGTCCGGGGAGATACAGCTCCTACCTTGGGAGGGTCTGCTTGGTATTGCTTGAAGGATCTCTTACTTTGGATCGGAACTATCAGATTGTTATTGATGGCTACGAGATTGCTTTGATATAGTCAGTACAGAATGCCACGGATCTTTGATAACAAGCATTATCTTGTGATATCATCCTTTATAGTGGTGGATGTTCCTACCTTGACTCATTAGATCCCATCAACGACAAGAGTCATACTAAGGGTTCTGTTGTCATGTGTCGTGTTGGAGATCGAGGGTGCTATACAAGCATCAGCATGACGAGGGCGCGATGCAATCTATCAATTCAAGATATCACAGCAAGAAGTACACTTGAGGCGGTATACCAACTATCGACACAATAGGGAAATTAGGTTCATTGAAGAGTGTTATCGTATGCTTGTTGGGTGAGCAAGAAATGAGTTGCTGCTTCAACCTTCTAGGTGACAGGCCTTGACGATGAAGTCCTTCATCTATATAGGTCGAGTCAGTGCTGTGCAAAATGCTTCCTGGCGTGTATTGGATTAAGCGAGAGGGTACAGATACTATAAATCGAACCTTGCATTGTCAATATCTACAGATGCCACCCCATGCTCAAATCTTTGACTCTGTCCTCATACCCATCAACCATTTCTCGATATCCGCCTCACTATTGTCTTCCAACCATTGCATCGTTGCTTTCCGCACGGTGGCCGAGACTCTCTCATACTCAGATCGATCCCGCATGAGCTTGGTGATAAGCTTGACCCATGGTGCTACATCTTGCTCGGGTATCAAGTATCGCCCCGACTCGTCACGCTGTCCGGTGATAGGAGTCACTGGGATGATATAATCCAGCCCAAGCATCGACTCGGACAGTGCACCTGCGTTCGATGACACAACTGGAATGCCTCGGAGGTGAGCTTCTACCACCACCATACCCCACGCCTCGCACCAGAGCGACGGAACGACCAGGACTTTGATATCGCGCCAGAGATCTTTTTCTGCTGCACAGCACGGACGCACACTGCATACTGGTCAGATAATTCTCGATGTATAAAGCCACATTAGCAACGGAGGCACTTACGTCATGTTAGACAAGTTTTCTATCTCCTTCACAGTTGCATCGTCGGCGCCCCAACTCATGTAGGTCAGAAACTCCAACTGCGGACACTTTCTTGCCATATCCACCAAGATACTCGCCCCCTTCACCGGACAGGGGTTTATCATGCCAACAAACTTCTTGTCCCAGTTGGAGACCCTATCTGGGATGGCATGATCTTTTCCCACCAGATACGTCCAGGGATGATGCAACAAGAAGCGCGTTTGCAACTGGCCGTGCTCAAGCGCATACTTGCGTAACGTCTCAGACACGCTCCAGATCCCGTCGAGCTGTTGAAAAAGATCTGCTTCTCGCGTTGTACTCGAATGACCAGGCACGCCACCCGCAAAGGGACCAAAGGGAAGTTGCTCGGCTGTATGCACAACTGCTATGCGAGACATGGTTAGGTGAGCGAGTCCTGGGGCTAGACTGGCTTTGATGGATAGGCCGTCGTTGGAAATGATGTGTGTTGGAGAAAAGCGTCTGATCTCCTCTTGGAGGAAGGAAATGAACTCCATAAGCGGCGCCGATGACGTTCCTTTCTACAGAGAGGGTAATAAGAAATGTTAGATCCAGGCCTTGAATCACATAAGTAAGTAGTTGATTACCTCGATGTACTCGGCTGACATTTTAGCGAGTTGGTTGGGTGAATCAGCCTTGCCACCAAACGCTGCATCAAACGCTTCGCTATTCAGCGCCAACGCCCCGACACCATCATCCATACATAGCTCTTGCAACTTCACGTCTACCCCTGGCTTACCATCTCCTGACCTCATGTGAAGCAGTCTAGTGCATACTTGCGAATCAACCACGTCGCTACTATCCATGTTCTGCATGTAGCTCTCTACCTCTCCACGGTAGGAGTAGCAGAGTTGGCGGACACGATGACCTCTCGATGAGAGGTAGCGAAGGAGGGCATTGTTGGCTTTGTAACCGCCCGAGGAGGAAAAGAGGCCCTTTGCGGTCTGGATAAGAAAGACACGCATAATGGTTGGCTTTGTCTCCGAATAGTCACAGTAAGATAGGTGTTAGAGAATTCTTGACTAAAGTATGAATAGGCAGTATAGTACTGTTATTTGTAGCTATTTAACTTGAATTAAATAAAACAACATAATGAGGCTACGAGACCAACCAGATAGAACTAGAACCAGCGACAGACAACGTTTCAAACACAATAGGGTGAAAAGGTCCGTAAGGTCAAAGATGAATACGTAGAAGTGCAGTCAATCGGTCAACAGTTCTCATCACAGCACCGCATACTAGACCTTCACTGTGACGCAATTGCGACCTCACATATCACCCAAGTCCACTTTCCCTAGGGCATCACGACACACAAAGGAGCTTTAGCCAGTTTTGATGTAATCAACTGTATTCTAGCTATCACCGAAAATGAGACGAGTCTGATATGTGATAGATAGAGAGATGTGATTAGGATTGATGCTGTCACTAGGGCGTTGAGAGGGCGCTTCACACGCTGCTTGATTCCACTATTGAGATGTTAACTCAAGGTTAGGATTGGATTTGCATACCGAGTTAGGTAGTAAGGAAATGAAGAGAATCTATTATCAATTCTTTGGAGTCATCTCAATAGAACCGACAATCATGCAAAACGCACTTCTATGTCAGACGTATGTAAGATTGCTGATGCAGAACCGAATGCATCGTGAAGACAGCACGGTCCCACTGCTCTCAGCACCTCATGATGCTCTATCCTGTCAGCGGTGATTAAAAATTAATAATTGGACCCGTTACACTTGAGGGTATTCCGAACATGCTGGGAAATAAATATTGAGCCTTGGGCTCGTGAACCGTGATATCTGTGACATCGATCCTGTTATATGCCATCTTGTTAAATCGCAGATTCACTACTTGAATATCATCAACTCGTTGCAACGAGCCCTTTCAAAAATCACATCAAGCCCAAGTTCAGACTCTGAGCGGCCGGAAACAAATGGGGATAATATTGTCGAATTCAGGGACGGCGATGTTGAAAACCCAAGGAACTGGTCACTGGCAAGAAAACGGTACATCACCGCCATCACGATGTTACTAGTGGCAAACGGCAGCGTCGCCAGTAGCATCACAGCGGGAAACACTCAGTCAATCACCCAAGAATTCGGCATCTCGGGCGTCGCCGCCCAGCTCACGACGTCACTTTTCCTGCTGGGCTTTTGCGCAGGGCCTCTGCTGTTTGGCCCACTGTCTGAGTTCTACGGCCGTCAGTGGCTGTTATACCTTACCTTCTTTCTCTACTTCTGCTCTACGTGCTTGGCGGCCTGGCCGCCGAACCTGGGTGTTTTGCTGGTAGGCAGATTTCTGGCTGGGTGTTTCGCTGCAGGGCCTTTTGCTATTGGGCCTGGTGTCCTGGTTGATCTATGGGATAAGTGTGAGTGCGGCAATGCTATGGGCATCTTGATTTGTACATGTTGGGTCGGCCCGGCCCTGGGTACGGTTATATCTGGGTGCTTTGAGCTGAAGAAGAATTGGCGCTGGTCTATGTATGCTTGTCTTTGGCTTGCGTCATTTACTATGATTCCTATGCTGACGATTCCCGAAACACACGGCCCAACGGTTCTTACACGAAAGGCAAGAATGGCTCGGCACAAAGGTTACGACGTACAGGCCGCAGGGGAAGCTTCGAGACCAAAGCTGCTTCAGCTCTACAAGACTGCTCTGGCACGGCCGTGGGTCCTCCTCTTCGACACAATCTCTCTGCTGTGCTGCCTTTACTCCTGTCTCATCGCTGCGCTGCAATACATGCTCTTCAGCATCTATCCCCTCGTGTTCCAGGACCTGAGAGGATGGAACCCCGCCGTGTCGCAGCTCCCCGTTCTCGGACAGGCCGTCGGCGCCGTTCTCGGCCTCCTGATGGTGTTTGATCATACGAGGCGACGCAAGACAAAGGCTGATACGGGGAGCGAGACGGTTCCGGAGGACTACATGGTTCTAGCCATGATAGGCGGCGTGGGCTTCCCGATCTCGATGCTCTGGCTGTGTTGGAGCGCCCAGTATAAGTCAGTATAGAGTTGCATTCTCATGATAAGACATAAGGACTGATTCTCCACTAGCTCCGTTCATTGGATCGTGCCGACAGCGGGTGGCACGGTTCTGGCGACATGCCTGATGCTGATTCATGTATCCTGCTTTAGTTACATAACTGACACCTACGCGGACTACGCTGCTTCTGTCATAGCTGCCAACATCGTTATGAGATGCATAAGCAGTGCGGGAGCTCCTCTCTTCACCAGTCAGATGTTCGAGGCTCTTGGAGTTGGCGGCGGAGGCTCGTTGATTGCGGGAGTGGCGGCGCCTCTTGCTGTCATACCATTCTTATTCTACCGTCATGGCCACACTATCCGATCGCGTAGTAAGTACGCTCTTGCTTAAGCAGGTCTCTCAATCTTAATAGAGATGGATTCGCGTGGTTGGATGGCGAGACTTTTGTGTGTTGAGGGTCCTGATGCGACGTCATTTTGGCGACAGTCAGCGACATGTCAAACTTGACTAGGTAGAGCTTTTCAAGGGACGCAGTAAATCTCGACGGAGCTTTGACCCGACAGGTCCCCGATCCAATAGATGCGCAGTAATAAATTCCCGATCATCACATTGTGACAAACCAAACCTTGCTTCTCGGAGCCATCCAACTGACCCGCGATGCCACCGTTTTATGTCCAGGGGATCTGCACTCACACCATCCTCTCATTTCAGATCGTAACACGCCGCGGGGCCAGCCTCCACCCCCAAATGCTACCGGCCGTTGGATTATCCTCCTGCTGATTGGCCTTATGCATGATTGAGTTGGCCGATGGCTGGCCAGGAATCTTGAAGGCTATACAGGGGTTCGGATCCGTGCCGTTTTGGCTTATGGTTGGTGGGCGGAAATATCGCTCATAACCATTTATCAAGTTGAGTTTATTTGGGTTGGCTATACGACTTTCGCATGCGAGACTCGTCGTTTATCACATTCCAAGAACTATGAAATGGGCTGAGCGATGACGTTTTGGTAGGTTCTTGTTTTAATAACAATCACTCGCCAGTCTTTATGGTATGCAGATATCTTGTGGAGTTACATGATTGTCAAGCGGCAGATCTGTATCTAAAATACTAAAGAACCGGACTTTTAGTATCCGCTTTTGAATCGAGGCATATTACATGGAGCATAACGAATCAAGAGTGTTACAGCGGGGTAACCAGACGTGTCCATTTAAACGACTATCGTATGTATAACTAACTTACAGAGTATGGGCGGGATAACTCTATGCAATAAGACATCCAGAAGCGGGGTAACTGTTGCGACCTGAAGCCTTTACATGTCATGACGATTAAATGACAAGGTTGGTACCTTTGCTCATCAAGTGCCTTGCAGCATCAGCACTGCAACGCACCACTTAACTACTCGGAAATGAGTTTTCCTATTGTCAAGCCATGGTATTTAAAATAAACGCATCAGATAGAATGCTAAACTATCTGTGATGCTCTATTGAACGCCATATTCTCGCCCGCCTGACTACTAACTTTCAGGTTAAATCGAGCGGCGGGCTACCGACCAAGACCGACCCGGGCATTGGATGGATAGAGGCGGAAACAAACGTGTCGGTATCTAGGGAAAAGACATACACAAAGTGAGTAAGAAGCTGCCATATACTTAGTTCTCTATTGGTTACAGCGAGAGAGCCCATTTTCTCGACAGCAGTCTTTTATCTCAGTGTGTGCTTTTGTCCCAGATACTACGGCCGTCGTGTTCTTCGCCCCAGAATCCTTTATCACAGTCCATGCTTGTGCACGGTCTCTAACAAATGTCCTTGTAGCAATGGCCATGGAGCAAGCTCCCACTACACACGAGGATCAGTCGTACGACCTGTCCGCGCTTGGCAACTTTCATCCGGCGACTCAGTTCCCAGGAGATCAGTGGTATCTTGCGTCCAATGACGTAAATTGCCAGTATTTACTCACCGGAACCGGAGATTACATGCCCAAACTTCTTGAGGACTCGACTTTGGTTCAATGGCCTGAGCCTCTCTTATCTCAAGAGCTTACAACACCCCGACCGGATTCATCATTGGCAATCATCGCGAGCCCAGCTAGCAATGTCGAGTATCGTCCAGAGTCTTTGGTGCACCAACAGGCTTCACAACGTATAACCATCTCGAGTTCACCCAGCAACATAGAGTACCACGTTTCCTCATCAATGCAGCCTGAGGCAAGGAAACCCAGTGTCAGCTTCAGCATCGACAGTACGATAACCCTGTCACAAGAGGATCCCACTACGAGTCCCAACACAGAAGACCCAGTGCAGGAGGCGGGCCCAAGCACGAAGAGGCGTAGCACTGCCAAGAAGGCCAGTACTTCGGCTCCCAAAGATATGGAATATATTAAGAAGGTCAGAGAGAGGAACAAGCGCGCTGCGACCAAAGTCCGCCTGAATCAACGAGAAACCGAAAAGAACCTCGAGTCTGCCGAAAAGGACCTGCAGCAGGCGAACCACAGGTTGACAGAATGTGTGAAGGAGCTAACTCATCAAGTGCACGACCTCAAGATGCAACTCCTGCAGCATGGCACTTGCGACTGTGCCCTTATTCAAGAGTACATTGGCAATGAAGCAAATCGCTATGTTCGAGAAACGAGTAGCTAGACTTTTGCTTCGCGAGAAGTATGCTCATAATGCTGGATCTTATGAGATTGATGCGGTGGGTATCTTTTACTAAGTCTAAACTCCCTATAATATTACAAAGCCATTTGCCGCTGAGATTGTATATTGCAACGCTTTCAGAATTACCAAAGTACTTGTATCTATTATTGCTGTTGAGATCATGGACAATAAAAAAAGGGAATATGTTTTTCAGAGTGTCGTTTGAGTTCATAGAGCTAACACTTGTGCACGCCCTACCTCCAAAAAGAGAACAGATGCATGTGGCGGATTATGCATCTTGTAAATGAGGCGGCAGTCAGCCAATACACCATGATCGTGTCATCTTTACAGCTTCATAGTTCATACCCACGCCCAACAAACCTCTGACATCACGTATCAGTCAGTTATACAAGTGCTTGACCAAGGCCATCTTACTGCTTACATGCATGAAGACCTATCGTCAATCCGGCTAGACGCTGTAGTATCGCCTCGGACATAAATCTCAGACTGACTAAACGCTGACATATGTGGATCCTCTAGCAGATATGACATGTCATTATCTTTTGGAGATCTGTAGTCGGAGCCGAAGACCCAAGTTGCGCTAGTCAATCTGAAACCTATGGACAAAATTTTCGACTTGGAATGCGAAATAAGCAGCGCTGTACGGAGGCGGTATGCGTATATATGATGGCGATACTATGTAATTGGAAGCGGTACTGGATCTCGATTTGAGAATGATATTCGGGTGGGTATTGCAACAGGCTGATGGAAAAATGAAAGAGGATATGCATTTTGGGTACATGCGGTTTATATGTGTATTGCATTATGATGATGAAATTACGCAGAATAACAACATCCTCACGATCGGAGAAGAGGTGCTGGGGATGTGATGCAGAACATAAATTGCATGATGAAAGCCCCCTCCTGCTGATAGAATCTCAAGAACAACCATAATCAATCTACAAACAACACCAACGATCAATATGGCAGAAGTATCCAAGTATGTTCCAATGACACCCTGCGCCTAATCAATCTCTAATGTGTGCCAAAAGGCCAGTCTACACAACATCCTACAAGCCCCATCCTAGCGAGAGGATGAAGGCAGCCACTTGGACGGGCGCAAAGTCCATTGAGCTGGCCAGTGTGCCTAAGCCCACTATCACCGCGCCCGCTGATGCCATCGTACACATCACCCACTGCACCATTTGCGGTTCGGATCTGCACATGTACAACGGCGATATGAACAAGGTTATGGAGAAGGGGCTGATCATGGGCCATGAGGCCATCGGCATCGTCGAAGAAGTCGGGCCTCAGGTAAAGACCCTAAGCGCAGGAGACCGAGTTATCATCCTTCCCGTCATTGCATGCGGGGACTGCTTCTACTGCAAACGGAAAGAGTTCTCGCTCTGTGACCGCACTAACCCCTCCAAGGAGTTGGAGCAGATGTACGGCCATCGCTTGTCGGGCATCTTTGGGTACTCCCTCATCACGGGGGGGTATCCCGGAGACCAGGCAGAGTACTGCCGCGTGCCCAACGCTGACCTCACTTGCGTCAAGGCCCCCAAGGACATAGAGGCAAGTAAGCTCGTTGGTCTTGCCGACGTGACTCCTACCGCCTGGCACGGCAACGAGCTGGCCGAGGTAGGCAAGGGAGATGTCGTCGGCGTCTGGGGTTGCGGCGCCGTCGGTCTCTCCATCCAGCGTCTGGCGAAGCTGCGAGGAGCCAGCAAGGTCTATGCCATTGACAAAGACGAGCACCGCCTCGATATCGCCAAGTCTATGGGGATGATTCCCATCAATGTCAAGGAGCACCCTGATCCTGCTGACTACATCTTGTCCATTGAACCGCACGGGCTAGACCGCGGCATTGAGGCGAGTGGCTTCAGGAGCACCAACTCAACTACCCATGCTACTATGAGAGCTTTAGGAGTCGAGGGAGACAGCTCCGACACTGTGAGCGCAGCTATCAAGGCGACACGTAAGGGAGGAAATGTCGCGTTGATCGGGGACTTTTTCTACAACACCAACAACTTCCCCATCGGAATGCTCATGGAAAAGGGCATCACTCTGCGCGGAGGACAGCTCTACGCCCAGAAGGTAACATTCGCAAACCCACCTCGTGTCATAGAAGAGTACTAACTGCCTTGCAGTATTTTCCACTTCTTCTGGACCTTGTTGTTGAAGGGAAATACGACCCCTCTTTCATGTTTACCCACCATGGTACAGTAGCCAGCGCATCTCTATCAATCATCGTGCTCTAACTTTTCATCCTTCGCAGATAAGTTTGAGAATATCTCAGAGAACTATGATGCCTTCTTTAGTCACAAAACGCCTGGCGGATTGAAGGTGTGTCTCTCAACTGCCTTTGGACGAGCACAGGGTGGGGCTTCAGTTTGAACCTGAGGATGCGGTCTTTGCTCCTCCTGGATCTATCCGCTATTAAGTTATGCGATTTCAGCCTCCCGACGCTCATTACAGTAGCAAGTCACGTCCCAGTCTTTACTGAATAGGACGGGTGTATAAATACAGTTTCGTATCTTAAGTCATTAGAACAAACAAATTGAGTGTAGTCTGAAGACCCTCCTGTGGCCGTCCGTAAGCTATTAGCTATGGGTATCAACTCTTAAATAGCATACCTGTAGACACACACTAAGCCTTCAGCAGATTACTGTTCCAGGAGCCTGGAAAGTGGTTTAAACTCCTGCATGCATTAAAACAAGTCTGCTGATACTAACTTTATGCTGAAATCTTATATTACCCCTTATAGATTAAAATAACTATTTAAGACTATTTCTATTTATTTAATTAAGTAATTATTTCTTAATATTTTTATAAAAATCTTAATATTTTAATTCATTTATTATTATCTTTCTCTTTTTACTATTATTAATATTTAAAATTAATTTCTATTTACTATAAAAGGGCTTATTACCCTAATTATTCTTATTCTCTTAGTAGTATGTTATCTAGAGGAATAGTCTATATATAATAATAGATCTTTATAATCTTACTAACTCTAACTATTATTCTGCCAGAACAACGCCCGAACTAGGGACTGAAAAAGAAGGCACTTAGGAATTAACTGTTCCGTATTCACAAGTTATCGTTAAGAGGGGTGGGGTAGCAATATTTCATATATGAGAAATGACCGTAAAAATCATGTTTTGTTAAGTTTGGTTAAAAGCATTACTTCTTGAAAGGCTGATTGGGACAGGGAAGCTAAGCTAACCCCACCTTCAGCTCTCCTCAACTGCTGATCATGTACGCTTAGGTCTGTAGAATGACTCCGTGCAGCTGTTCTGCTTACCCTCAACATCGAAACCCTTTACACATGTGACCTTTCTACTTATAAAATTGGATAAAGCGCAAAGCTTAGCAGCTCATCATCGTTGAAGAAAGACCTCATTCGGGTTTTCAGCTCTTACAGGCAGCTTGGCTTCTGCAACACGTGTCACAAGGGTCACCCAAGTCATTTAACACAGTCTCATCTTTCGCCAGAGAATAAATAAACATTATAGCACTTTTTACTTACCTTAAACATGGCTGCTAAATGCGACCCCACCTACCGACACGCCGACTGGTCCTTCTATCACTACGAACCCTCAACAGCCGCGGCTGTCATCTTCATTATATTATTCAGCATCACAACGATTCTCCATGTCTACCAGATGGTTAAGACCAAAAACTGGTATATTCTGGCATTCTGCCTCGGCGGAGTTTGTGAGTCACTCCAGGAGGCTATGTAGTCCAACTTTACTAACCGGCCACTATAGCTGAAATTGCGGGATACATTGGCCGTGCGATCAACTCGACTGAGGGCCATGGCTGTTGGACGCTGGACCCCTACGTCATTCAAAGCGTATTGCTTTTTATGGCGCCAGCATTAATGGCGGCTTCTATATACACGATACTGAGCCGTGCCATCCTCCTGACGGAAGGGGAGGTACATGCCGTCATCAAGAGGCGATGGTTGACCAAGGTCTTCGTGATCGGGGATATTGCATCACTACAGCTCCAGTCTGCAGGTGTGCATGACCTATACTCCAGCCCCCCGCCGCTACATTGCCTACTGACAATTGGATTGGATACAGGTGGAAGTATGATGTCGGGAGCAAACGAAGCGAATAACCTCATGGATGTTGGCGAGGATGTATCCGGCCTCAGGTACCTAGTCAGAAATTGGAGTATAATCTAGAGAAGGCATGTAATATATTATAATAGCACTGCTTTAAGAACCCTTTCTTTCTACTAGAGAAGTCGCGGCCATAGCAGCTTGGTGGCAATGGCCATGTGTTGTTCGTATTTCCCGTCAACCAACATGGTGGACGATATTGATGCGGCCGCATTATTGACTTCGACATCGTCAGTTATTATCATGTAAGCAGAGAGCTCCAGACATACTCAGAATATGAAGTTTCGTCTCCTTCCGCTTTAGTTCTTCGACAGCATGAGTGATGCTGACTGGATCATATAGATCCATCAGCAAGTACTTAATTTTGGAAGGGTCAGTATCGGAATCTTTTGTGAGCTTGTCTCTGGCTTGTTGGGCTTTCGCTTCGCTTCGCGTGGTCAAATATACCTTTGCTCCTTTCCTAGCTATGAACCTAACTGTCTCAAGTCCGATGGCCGAGCTGAAGCTTTGTCAGTCACCATACTAACGTATATGATAAGCGAGTGCACCAACCAAGCGAGTGCACCAAAAATCTCCCAATCTCTCCTCTTCACACCTAATTAACTACTCCTCAACCATTAAATATGCCACAATCAAATAATGAGGCTAACATGCTTCTCGCTCTTCGGGCCCTTCAAAATGACCCGAAACTGGGTCTCCGACCCGCCGCAAGGTTGTACCAGGTGGATTATTATG
>JABEEM010002129.1:0-21757 GCA_013363185.1 Fusarium secorum | reverse complement strand
TTTTTTTTTTTTTTTTCAGAAATCACATGTAAATTTGTTTAGCGTACCATGTTCTTGGCAAAAGACTGGCACAGGGCAATGTTGTGGCCCTGCTCAACGAAGTAGCGGACAGCAAAGGCATCCTTGTCGGTGTCACCGCTGGCAAAGCCCTGGTAAGCCATATCGAAGAAGGCGAAGTGGCCCTTCTCCTTGACGACGTCAGAGATCTGCTTCCACTGCTCCTGGGTAGGGTCAACACCGGTAGGGTTGTGAGCGCAAGCGTGGAAAAGGAAGACACTGCCGTTGGGGGCACCCTTGACGTCAGCAATCAGACCCTCGAAGTCAAGGCCGATGGTCTTCTTGTCGTAGTAGCGGTACTGCTCGACCTCAAGACCGGCATGGTTGAAGACGGCCTTGTGGTTAGCCCACGAGGGGGTAGGGATGTAGATCTTCTTCTCGCCAGGGAAGAACTTCTGGAGGAAAGCAGCACCGACACGGAGAGCACCGGTACCAGAGATGGTCTGGGTGATGGTGATGCGATCAAGGGCGGGGTTGTTGGGACCGTAGGCCAGCTTGGCGGCGGCGGGAGGGAACTCGGGAACACCAGTGATTCCGGCATACTCCTTGTTCAACTTGGCATCGACGACCTTGAGCTCAGCCTCACGAACAGAGGGGAGAACGTAGGGCTTGCCAGCATCGTCACGGTAGGCACCGACACCTGTAGGGGATTCGGATCAGAATGAGGTCGAGAAATAGCGAGAAACCTCCGCATTCGGATGGCGGGGGATGACGTCGCAACATACCCAGGTTGATCTTCTTGCTGTTCTTGTCGGCCTTGAAGGCTTCAGTGATACCTGGAGAGATAAGTTAATATCGATACTCATGGTAGTGAAGCGATTTGTCTTTGGCGCAAACGCCCCGTATTCGGAGAAACGGAGCGCATCGCATAAAGCGGGCGTCGTACGTACCAAGAATGGCCTGTACAGAACAAAACAAGCAATTGATTAGCAACAGAAGCTCGCGCAAAGCTCAGCAATGGCTGATTTAACTTACATCCTGTGAGAGGTTAGCATGAGGTCATACAGGAGAGGTGCGCCAGCAGTGAGGGAGCTTCTTACAGGAGGGCCTTGAGGAACGTTAGCCCAGTGAGAGGCAGCGCGAATGGCAACCAGGTTGAACTGAGCAGGACGGGCAGCTCGGCGGCTGGCGACTCGGAGAGTGGACAGCATTGCGAAGGTGATGATGAGGGATGGATTGATGACTGAGAGGAGGTTGAAGGAGGTAAAAGAGGAGGAGAATAAAAAAGCGTGGGAGAAGTAGGATCACTTGAGGCGATCCTATCCTATGGCGGAGTGTGACTATGCAAAGCGTGGTGTCTAACGTACATTTTGGCGATCGGGCCTCTTCGGAGCTGGGCTAGGGGAGCTGTTGGCCAATCAGATACTGGAGACTGAATCGAGACCCTTAATTTATGGGGGCTTTAAAGCAGCTCCCACAGAATGAGCTCACCTTGATCAGGGCATTTCTCGGTGGGCTTCTGCTGCCCGTGAAATTCTAGTGGGGTTACCCCGGACATCGGCGTGTGAAAGAATGGCAGTCACAGGCGCTCAAGCCACAATATTTTGACCCTTCCCGGGGTGTTTCTCTTCAAGGGATCTACGGATACTTCTCATGACTCTTGGCTAGGTAAGGTGCCTACCTACCTGTAGAAAGAATGACTCTTTTAACGGTGAATGACACAGACTCTAGAATTGTGAGTCAAAAGGTTGGAGAGTTGGTATTAAGTTTAAACATCAACTGCCTTACTCTATCCGTAAGTAGGTAGTTCTGTCAACTGCCATTTAGGCTCTATACCTAGGTAACACAATATGCCAAGTCGAGGATAATATGTAGAGTCCTAGTGTAATAAGTGAAACCCTCACTGTTGTTTCTGTCGTTCCTTCTTTCCTAAAGAAACGCCTCAAGCTGAGTGGTGCGCCTGAGGCGGTTCCAGGTTTTGTCTTTAACCCTGTTCTGTTGGGGTCTTGTTCCTTTTGTCCATCATAATTCATTTCTAAATAAACACAACAATGAGATTGGTCCACCAATTTATCTAGTCGAGTCGACAAGATCGAATTGTCCCTTCCACATATCGAAGGACGATATTTTGTCACCAATTGCCTGCCACTTCGGGATAGTATGATCTGAGTACGGATACTGTACAGAAGCTGGGACCCCAAAATTATCAAGACCGCTTGAAACCCGGGATCTCGATGGATCCTTGTCAAGCAAATATGGACACATGCACGACGGTTCAGAGCAGCTTGCACATGTCAAAAGCCCGATTCATCCGCATTCGATTCATCACTAGATAAAACCGGCATTTGATGATACCCTTTTCAACAGCCGGTACGAGCTTTCTTATGTATACTCTTCAACGATAGTTTCTATCTACACCAACACTGGTACAAACCCATATATCTGCTGAAATCAGCTTATATATGAGGCCACACCGAGAAAGGAGCGATAAAAGAAAAGAAAGCTCCCATCAACCGCCGGCAACCGAATCCGACCCTGACCTGTTTCCAATGACTGTCGATTTATTCTCCAGCTGTCCGGTCGACTCCGGCCTCTTCACCGCGCGTCCCATTCTGGGTCTTCCGCTGGGCCTGTCTGTAGCAGCGGGTCCGCTCTTAGGATACGGACAGGATAGCGCCCTTTGAAGCTCGACGCCCATTGTCTCTCCGCTTGTCCAGATTCCGCTCCCACTACTGTCTGTATGCTCACTTTAGCCCTGACTGCGTCACCGAGTCCATGCTTCAGGTACCGGGCTCTACCGTTATGGAACCCACAAACACGCACATTTCCTCTGCACCGGTTCCGTCCTCGTGACCGGCCCGGTCCCGTGTATTCTGCAACTACAATACACATGCCGTTGCTGAATCATACAAGCTTCAGGATGCGGTATATACTATCTTTACAGAAACCCACAAGGTAATTGAGCGCAGAAACGTCGATTGCTTTATGGGAGTGGCCATCCGAACATTTCAAACTGAAATTACCAAAACGTGGGGGCTTCAAACACTGGTCATAGGCACCAAAAGAAACACAGTATCCAAGGGAATCATTAAGTCAATTATCGTGACCCCTTCAACCAAATTACATACTGGAGCCTCCCTTTTTTTTTTTTTTTTTGCAACTACATTTTGCAAGTCCATAGGATATGGAGCTTACTCCCAAACGCCAACGCCTATGTGATGCAAGTGCCAAGGCAAATGTCAATGCCGACCAAGATCCGAGATATCCCCTTACCAAGATCTCTACATCTTGCATGTGGCGCATTTCAGCTGAATCTGTGATGGTTTGCTGGGATATTTGCGAGGTTAGGGTACAATCATCTCATCAACATTACTCATTTCTTGCACTGTGGCAAGAGTGTATAGGAAGCTGAGCAGTTACAATCTGCCAACCTATACTTTGTCGTGGACCTTCTCGGAGGGTGTGTCCGCGAGTTCTTCGTACCGATTCATGACATTCTCCTCCACGGTCTCATGGAATACATCCACCTCAGTAGACGCGAACTTCCTTGCGCTGATACCTCGCTCAAAAAGCACGTCGAGCTCCGCAAATGTGCGCCCGCTTGGCTCTGGTAGGCGGAAGAAGGTGTAGATGATGCACAAGAAGCAAATACCGCCCTATTGTTCTCGTCAGTAACGAGGCCTATGTGTTATGGAGTGGCGGAGTGGCTCTTACCCAGAAGAATCCCGCATAATTACCCCAGTCCCAGGCTGTGGGGTTGAGCATATAAGGAGTCAAAACGCTGTTGATGATGCCCACAACGTTGCTGTTGTCAAATGTGGTTAGCTCTCAGTAACAACAGTTCGGCCATGGCTGAACGCCAACTGAGGACAGCGTCCCCTGGCTTTTGCAATATTCGTGACTTACTAGAGGTTACGCCCAAGAACAACTGTCTTGATCTGCAAACGCCGGGATGACAATTCTCCCACAAGAGAATAGCATACAGTTCCAATGGTCAACTGGTAGAAAAGCGCCCATACAATCATCATACATCCTGTGGCGAGCGATGATTGGCTTCGATGAGCCTCGGGCACTAGACCAAGGAAACCCATGACGAGCAACATGGAACAAAGACCGCAGAGACCATAGAGAACTAGGGATCGTCTGCCAATACCCAAAGTCATAAGACCCCAAGCACCAAAAACTCCGGCCATATTGATACCGTACTGGCCCAGGGCAAATGAATATGCCTTGTCGGCTGATAGTCCAGCCTGTTCAAGGAAGTAGGTGGAATAGTTGGAGAATGAATTGCCGCTCAGGTTCTGAATGGCCCAGATCATGCATACGATCTCGGTACGGCGTAGGTCGGTGCCCTTGAAGCAGTCCCAGTAACTTGCACCAGATGTGATCTTTTCTTCAAGGGCAGTTGTATGTACCATCATGGCGATAGTTTCGTCGGCGTCAAAGTCAGTCTCGCGGTCGAGACTGGTCAAGCGAAGCAATGCCTCCTTAGCATCCTGGGTACGACCTCTTCGGACCAGCCACCAAGGCGATTCGGGCGCAAAAAAGATGCCAATGAGGAGCGGCAAGGGCCACATCCACTGGAGAGCATATGGAATGCGGTACGCCCATTCATCGTCGCGCTTGAGCATGGCGTGAATGACGCCTATGCCGATCTCCTGGCCAAGGCCCCAGCAGAAGTTGACATACGTCGTCAAGTACCCACGCAGTGCAACTGGACAAACCTCAGATGCATAGGTGATGGTCAATGTTTGGAAGATACCCCACGGGATACCACACAGTATCTCAGCAACAAGCAGGGTCTGAACGTTCTGGGCGGTAAAGAAGATTGTTGTGAAGCCAGCTACACAGACAAGACAGGCCATGACAGTGTAACGATAACCAAATCGTTCAGAGATCCAACCGTTGATGAAAAGACCAATGATCTCACCACAATGGGCTCCCTATGAATTGTTGATGAGCGAGTACACCGAGGACTTGTGGGCAGATGACTTACGTTACTCAGACCAGCTTGCCACGCAGCCGGTACCTGGTATTCTCCATCATCACCAAGGACGCCATACTTCTTGTTGAACTGCGGGAAGGCATCTGGTAGTAAATGTTAGTGAGATAAAACTATAGCTTCGCTCAGTATCAAAGCTGACTTCGCACACCAGGTATCTGATTGCAGTCGCACACGGATAGCCAGGAGGTCGGTCAACACATACAAAAGTTATTGACGAGAGAGATGTCATAGCCCTCCATTACAATACAGGTGGAGATGAGGATACTCCAGAAGATGGCCTTGGGATAGAGCTTGATGCCCTGGCGGAGGGTCATGGTACGCTCCTTGTGAGCAGCCGAACGGGCATGCTCGACGATGTTGATATGCGTCTTACTGGGGTCGGTGTTATCCTCAGCGGCCGAGTCCACAGCGGCCGTGTTTTCGGGAGTGTCCTTCGAAGGCGGGGCCGTTGCCGGGGCCGGCGTCACCATGTCTTGTTCGTCCGCCATGACTTCAGCTTCCTGAGCCTGGTCGTGGAGATGGGCTTATAAACCAATCAAAACCTGACTTACAAAGCTGAAGACGATTGTTGGAGAGCACTGCAACGGATGGAGAGGGGCCAAGCAATATGATCAAAACTTGCCCAAATACGCTTGATGTGGTGGTGGAGGGGCAATGTCGAACGAAGTCATAGAAGTATGAAGTTCAACCTGTGTAGGAAAGGTGACACTTCCGACGGACCAGGACGAGACACAACAAAACAACAGAGGATCCGTGGGCGACAGCGATGATAGCCACTCTTCACTCACACACGACCTGCAACAGTACGTAGCAGAAACAGAGAACAAGCAGAGCAAAGCAAAGCAAAGCAAAGCAGGCAGAGAGAGAACACAAGAAGAGAGAAAGTCTGATGGAGTCTGAAAGTGACCTTTTTTCAGGTAAAAATGGATCCAAAGGTCAACAGCTTTTATTCTAGGGGCGGATGGTCGGATCAAAGCGGGACGAGCCATGCCAGACCAAGTATGGCAGAATCATTGAATAATGGAGTGCGACTCGAGAGTCTGGAGCTCGCAATTTCTCCCTGTGGTCGTTGCATTTGCTAACAGATGGCCAGGGAGCTCGTGAGGCCACAGGCCAATGGCGCCTGTCGAGGAACATTATCTCTCAAGCCCATCCTTGCTATTTTCAAGTGGGCCGATTGCTCTTTAACTGCGGGAAGAAACCTCACGGTTCATATCAGATCTGGTTCATTCAGATGTCGAAAGAAGCATGGTCGAGCCGCAGACCACTATATATGCTGCCACAGTTGCCACCTTAAAATACACTACCTTGCTTCAAACAGAACGTTGGTCATTATTTGACAACGGCATTCAAGCTTATCTTTTCGAAAGTTACCAAGGGTGCGGAGCCTCAACTTGGCTAATCCTACTTGATTCCAATGCCCAGAAGCTAGAACAATCGGCAGCCATTTAGCGCCATTAAAACTTGCGAACCCCTGGAACTGCCAGGATAATTGGGGAACTCTTTCAATGTCCGTGGTAGAGCCGACAAACCTTCACCGTTCATTTCATCCCTCGCTCATTGGCGAGAGCGAATTCAGCCGATTATCTTCATGACATTAGTTGAAGTGCCGTAGAAGACACCCAAGTTTGTGTCATCAAAACATCATTTGAGGCCAAGTAGTGGCTATTACTGACCTATATATATACCAGCTTCAATTCGTGACATTGGAGTTACTCCAAAATACCAAAGGAAAACACTCCTTGACCCCTATTGATACTGCAGTCTTGATGCCCTTTGCGGTCAGCTATTATTCGATAAAGTCAAGACTCGAAAATTCAGGCCAACCTAGCGAAACACAGTTGATCTTGGAAACTCATACACATGCTGGGGTGGGACTGCTCTCAGCCACTATGTACCTGATCACGATAGCTCATGCGGGGGCCGTAGTTGATCTATAAAGTTGCCAGCCGTCTGGGGAACAGGCGGGGGCTTGCATGGAAATTAAGTGCCTGGGTTGTCCTACGTTATAAGTCAGGTTTGTATTGCAGTTGCTGGGTAGTGATGTGGTGGTGCAGCTCTTATATCCAATGCTACTCATGCCAATCAACATGCCATGCTTCGTTTGGCTATTGGCCTCAATTCTTCTTCCACATGTCTCTCCACCACTCCTTTAGCCCATATGCTTTCTCCTGTGATTCAACATGGACTTTGACATCGCCGCCTCCAGTCAGTGTCTCTAACAAACCCGTCTGTTTGCCCGGTTGACCCCCTCCTCCCAGACTCCTGGCTTTTCCGCCCGTCGCACGCTCCTGAATCTCTCGAGCCACTGTAGGCGCAACTTCAGCAAAACAGGCTTTGAGTTCTCGCTCGAGTGAAAAGTACGGCTTCTTTGCTAGATCCGGCGCCATCAGGTTATAGCTTCGTGTCAGGGCATTAAGACGCTCAATCGACAGCTTGAGATATGCCGCTTCGGTTTGCTCCCACGCTGAATCTCGAAACGGCCGTCCAACAACCGGCGAGGCAGCCTTGATCTCTTCCACTTGTCCCTCAGCGTTGTTCCGTATAATTGGGTTGTGCACCTCTTCTGCTGCAGCGTATTCTTCTGCTCTTCGAATCTGTTCCTGCAACGATCCTCCCCGTGAAGCGATCATCCTCGCTGCAAAGCGTCGCCAGTCGTTCCGTAGTCGAGCTCTAAAAATACCTAGCTCTTTAGCAACCTCCTGTTGTTTTTCTATCCAGGGTGGAACAATATCCTGTCTTTGAATCATTTTGTTCATGATATACTCAGTCGTATCGATGAAGGGGTTATCGGCGCGAGCATCACGCTCAACTCCCTTTCCGCGGGGAATATTCTTGAACTGTCCTCTCGCAATAGCGTTCTCGATGCGTTCATTCGCCAGTGCTGCAAGACCCGTGATAGAGTTGGGCAACGCTCGGGCCCCAGGCTCAAACCTCTCCCTCAACTCTTTTCTCCAAGCCTCTTTTTCATCTTCACTCATACCATTTTTGGCTTGTTGACCACCCATTCCGACATAGGTGTTCACCTTGTCCCTCGCCTTGGCTACTTTCTCTCCAGCTGATCGCCTCGGTTGCTTCTGTAGTCGCATATCAACCGGAGGAGGTTGGAACTTGCCCCTTAGACCTGGGGCGAGAGGTTTCTTTGCATCATCGAGCATTCGAAGTACCGTGTCTGCAGTGCTCTCTTCTCCTGTCCACGCCTGCGCGGAGGCGATGTGCCTTGTTCCCTCGCCTGCTGTTGACGAGAGACCGGCCTCGGCAAAGGCGCTGGCATTTTCAGATTTGAAATTTGCATCTGCAATTTTGTTCAACAGTCTTTCCTTGAGCTCCACCGAGAAACCGGCATCCTCAACGGCCCTACGTCCGGCTCTTCCACCGGTAAAGAGGGCTTCCTCTGTAGCTTCTTCCAACCGTCGAGCCAAGGGCCCAAGTTCCTTCTCCACAGTATTTTCATCACTCCCTTGTTCGACTTTCTTTGCAGTTTTGTCTTGTTGTTGCTCCTCCGTCTTGGATGCACCAGCTTGCGTTGAATATTGAGCTAGTGGCAATGTTCTGGGTTGGCGAGAGACTTGCAGGCAACGCCGACATACAAAGGGCACCCGGCGTATAGACACAGACATTTCGTGAGCCTTGAAGGTCTATAAGAGACTAAGTTGAAGGCCAGTACGAAATTGGAAATGTTGAAAAAGGATGAACTTGTGTGGAATTGTAATGACGGCAATGAAGTTGATCAGTTGAGATTAGTCAGCCAGCCACCCTATACATACCATCATCGCCACTTCAGCCATCAACATATTATAAATTTGACTTGGAATAACTATCTCTAGTAAAGTCCTTTATCTTTAAGAAAGTACCTGCATGTGCTCATACTATTGAATAGTTCGAATTGTCCTGCCGTGTAAAAGACTCCGCCAGATATCGGCTCCAAAAATGACCTAATTTCGACACACCACCAACTCAGGCTCAGCCTAGAAAAAATGATTGAAGGCAATAGCGAGTAGAAGGGCAAATACCGAGCTAACTGGCGGCCTCGTATGAAACGCAAAGTCTTCTTCGTCTCCTTGGTTCTCTTGACCGTGAGGATCATCCCTCGGTTCTCCATCGGGAGTATTCGCCCTTACAATCCAGGTACTGCTGCTATTGCCATGAAGTTCACCACTCGCAAGATTAACTGTGGCTGTTGAGCCGAGGATTTTACCACTTTTACTTACACCAACAGCCCGTGCGGATCTAGGAAGTGGCAATGTATCCAGGAGGATTTCTGTTTCAAAGCCAAATCGAGATGAATTTGCGAGGAGTCTCGGAGAAGAAGTGGCGTTCTTGTCATCTTCACCAACGTACTACTGAAGAGTCAGTAACAGTCACGAGTAAGAGGTGTGTCTGAACGCACCACTTCCCATCGGTCAACCTGAGTATCGCCATTCCAGGACACATAGATGGTAACGTTTGTCGCCTCATTCCCCGGAAGCGCAGAAGCGATGGAAGGACCCCATGGAGGTCGGCCAATCCATTCCATCTTCCACGTGCGATACACAGACATATCAAGATCGGGATCGCCGTCAGTTGCATGTGGGATAACTCCTCGCTGAATATCCATGACAACTGTACCATTGGATGTATGCTCTGTAATCCCTGGGTTCGCTCCCCAGCCGATAAGGAAGTTGCCATTGTCAAGGCCCTGGACGCTGCCCCCTGAACCCGAGGAGATCTTCTGAGGATGATAAAATTCATGTAAAAGCCTGACTGTCATTTCCTCATAGTCAAGTTCCACAACAACACCACGAGAACAATTTTCTCCGCTACATGATCCGCTTGTGGTGACTCGGTTGTCGAAGAAACTGATTTGACTCTCATTGCCCTGGACAAACTTTGCGTTATATTGATTTGCGAAATTGGTTGCATTGCCGCCACTGAGGTCTTTAAATTGGTTGCGCTTTCCTCCGAGGACCCATCGTGGGTTCAGGCTATCCGCCTGGAGGAGGATGATCGCCGAAAGACTCCTTGATGAAACCAGGTAAAGACCTTTCGAGGTCTGTTCCTGGTCAGTACCTGGACGGTTGAGAAAGCAAGCAGGGGGCTCATACCTTCGACACACTGTCTATGTGAAACCAGTCGAAGCCATCACCATGCATGAACGTCTTTTTGGGACTGTATTTGACCATGGTGTCGGTCAGGTTGACATGTGTGAAGGACCTCCACACGTTGGTAACTCTGTTGGTTTCGAGCTCGACTTCTTGAAAGATGGAATCGCTCAGCCAACCATCCATTTCACCTCCAAGAGCAGTCAAGTTGTATCTGACATCCTGGACAGCGGTCATCAGAGCTGTGCCCCCCTGAGTTGTGAACTCGAACTCATGAATACTGCCCTGTGTAGCCCCCAGGTCCTCGATCTCGACTGTCCATTTCTTCTGGTAGTTGGCATCAAAGGCATGACAGCGACCGCCCTCAATGAAAGTGAGATACTTGCCTCCGCTCTTCACTTGAGCACGAGCATCAAATGTTTTGGCGTATGAGATATCAGCATATACAAGGCTGAGATCTTTGCTCGAGAAGATAGCAGGCCCCGATTTGTTGCCATGCTCCATTGTCAAGAAGAGGAACCCCGAATCATCGACAAGATTGGGGTTGAAGGTACTGATTTGGAAGACAGGGGCTACTACATCCGAGGACTTGAATTCCTGAGAGGGAAATTGGCCGAGGAATCCCTTATTGTATGCCTTCAAGTCATTCACAGGAGCGTCATCTGCGAGAGATGGAGGAGTTAACGAAGCAAGCGTCGCGACTTGCACCAAAAGCGAAAGCATTTTTCGGATGCAAAAAGAGTGAGAAACAGAAAGGAGAAAGAGATAGCTTAGAGAGGAGTTGCGAACAACGAAGCGAATGACGAGAGTTCCAAGAAAACTCCAAAAGTGCTCCAAAGACGAAATTTCGAGAGTGTAGAAGGGAAGAGGATCGATCGTTGATATTTGTCGGTGTAGGACGAGAGTTTCAAATGCCTCTCACAAGCAACGGTGGAGTGAAGACGACATGAGATTTGCCGTTACCCCAAGGCAGTTGCACTGAACAGTTTCGTGCCTGCCCTTTCTGAGACGTGCAACTGTAGCCTGAATATGAGAGGCAGGCAAGAGTCAAGACTTTTCCACGACTTCCTTCCTGTTACATCTAGATGAAAGGGAGGGACACTGAAGGAAGTACCCAAGGTACTTGTCATGTCATAAAGCGTCCCTTCCATACGCCGAACCCCAGACACCGCCGCAATAATAGAATGGCTCGTTCCTTTTTGTACGCTCTGTTATATCTCTGATGCTTGGTCTAGGTATGACTGAGACCCTCATCGTCCATAATTATATACGAACAATAACAACACAAAAGCTACAAGTGCCTGTGTCCCCCATATATAGCTCCGCAACACCATTAATAACTTTTGTGCTCCTCCCTTCTGTTTTGTCCATGGCCTAGGCTCCTATTTCCGAGGGCCTACGGCTCGCACCGGTGTCTACTATGTGTATCCAATCCTAATCCAAACTCCTCATGCCATGGTGTATCGGTTTGTTCCTTTTCCGTTGGTCGTATCTAGTCATTCATAAAACAACAACAATGAATCATATCCTATATTCGCCCCCCTTCAAGAACTTCTCGTTCGAGAATCTCAATCTGGCCAGATTCCCCGGTGCGTCGTCGTTCCATGACCCAGCGCGTAGCTCCACTATCTTCCTCTTTGACGTATGATATACTATCAGCTGAGCCTTTGTGTCGATGGCCCATACCTGGACGCTTTGGAGCCGAGCCTGGCTCAACCATGCTGGCCCTGTTCGAAGTCTCCAGAGGGCTCACCATTGCCGACGCCGGCATGCTCTCAGCATCGGATATCGGAGAGATAGGATTGTCAAAAGACTTTGATGGGGGCCTGCTAATATTTAGAGGCGCTACCGGAACGTCCCCTCTAACGCTGGTGTCGAGTTTGGCCAGTGTCGGGACAGGAGGAGACAAAGTTAAACCGGGAATGCCACCTGTCAAAGTCGGGCTTCCTGACGCGCTCACACTGTCCGAGTCATGACTGATGGTGGACAGGACCGAATTCTTTCGAGTATGGAAGGTCGTTGGGCTCATAATACTCTGACCCCATGGCGAGCTTGATAGATCGCCCCTTTCTGACCGAGGGGACCCATTCTGGCTAGACACAAGACTGGCTTGAGAGCCACCCCAAGCCCTGGATCGAAGACGGAGCAGGGCAGACAATGTCATCTCGTCGCCGCGATCACCCATTAGAGCAAGCTGGGCTAAACCAGGACTCTGCAGCGGTGTTCCGCTGAAGCCGGGCATACCAAGGCTCATGAACGAGTTTCTGTTGGAATACTCCGACCGCTCTGTGATAGGTGTCAAGTTCGGCTCCCTTGAAATCATGCGTCCACTTGTGCTGCGGTCCAAGCCATTCTTGGGTCCGAAGAAGCCACCATTAGCATACTCAAACTCGGGTTCTTGTTGTTGGCCAGCTGGGGCTGAGTAGAAGTTGAATTCCTGGCCATACCACCCATCGCAGTCATTAGCCAGAGCGCTTGCGTTGGCCTCAGCAATAATAGCATCGTCATCGAGCTCGAAATCGGCCATGTCTTCATAAGAATCGTTGTAGCCACCGTAATCATCAAAGCTCTCATAGTCGTCCTGCCTAAAAGAGTTATCGCGGTCTGGTGTATCAGGCGATTGGCTTGGCTCAGATAGAATGGTTTCATCGGCCGTTGGCGAAAAACTCCGTTGAAATTTGCCCGATGCTGCTGCCTTGTAAGTTGCGGCAGCGAGAGCAGCCTGGTAAGCTGCCATGGTATCACTGTGAGGAGGTGATGATGAAGGGACCATTGCTGAGGGGCCATGAGGTGATTGAGGTTTGGGGCTGTCGTGGATAGCCTCAGGCTCGACAAGTTGCTTTTCCTCAACACTGAGTGATGTATGGGCCGTAGTCTTGGACGTCTCTGAACCCGCAGAGAATGGGGCTGTCATATCAGACGATCGATTCGGTTCATCTTGAATCGCGGATCGTTGCAATGCATTCGCAAATGCCCCTGCGATCGGTCGACCGAATTGATCGGTATCATTGTTGTCAAATATCGACTCGTCAAAAGGGGTATCATCCCATTCTGGAGGGGCAGCAAGGTCCTCAGCAAACTCGCTCCTCTCGAATTCCAGCATCCCATCATCATAATAGAGCTCGTCATCATTTAATTGGCGCCCTGTGTCAATTGGTGGCAAGTCTTGGTTCTTCTGGAATGCAGCCTCATTCTCCAGGCTGGGCACTCTCGGAACGTCCAGTCCTTGGATCCCCAGTCCACCTGCCTGCATCTCTTGATTCAGTTGTTGGTCGAGGGGGAGGTTAGGAGACAATTCTCCGAGTATGTTCGGTGTGTATTGACTCATAGCATATCCGATCCGATTGCCTTCTGCATCCCTCGGGGTTGGCAAGAAGCCTGCGCTGCGTGGGCTCGTCAATGACGATGTAGGGCCCGATCGTTGAAAGACGAAGCCAGAGAAGTTCTCTTGATCGTTGTCTGGGTCAAGCTCATCGTCTTGATCGTCGACCACGTTTCTGCCCAGCGTATTGTTTAGGTTGTTGTCGAGATGCCCGCCCATGGGGTCATTCAGCGTATTGTTCATGTGATTATCCAGATGGTTGTCTATGTGGTCATTGAATTCATCGTTCAACCCGCCGTCGTCCATATCATCATAGTCATCACCGACCATAGGAATATCTTCCTCGAAACCATCGTCATCCATCATTGCATCGTAATCGAAACCATCGTCATCAAAATCATCAAAACGCGAGTCTCGAGCTGCAGCGGGTTCAGCCGACTTCTTCTCGAGCTCTCGTTGTCGATGCCTGTCCTCAAGAAGCTTCTCTTGTTTTGCAGCGCCAATCATGTCAAAGCTAAACCTTGAGGATGTACTCTTCATATGTCGAGGGATCGCAGAAGGGATGTCTTTGCCTGACAATCCAGACAGTGAGGGACCTCTCGATCTACCAGCCCGAGGTGAAGTGGATCTCTCATGGATGTATGCTTCTTCATCGATCAACCGTGACGCTTGAGGCGACCTTGGCTGAACCGAGATGGGGGCGTTGTCCTTGGGGGGTACGGGAGGCGCATCTGACAAGGCGAGGTTAGCCATCTCTGCTGCAGGAATTTGAGCAGCAGTAGATGCTGTGCTTGGCGTCATCTTGAGGGCCCTGGAATCTTGGGAGTAAATAGACTCGGAAGCATTACTAGGCTCTCGCTGGGTTAAAGGCGTGGCCGAGAGAGGAGTCTCATCTGCCTGACTGGCAGCTGGGTTCAGAAACCTCTCTTGGGTGGGAAGGGGAGCGGAATTAGGGACTGGCGAGGCGAAAGAAGGCTGCACTGTTTCCCTGTTTGGTTTGTTCCTCTTGGGCCGCGGGGCACTGAAATCATGAACTCGAGTTCCCATGATACGAGGGTCATATATCGGATCCTCGCCGCGCCGAGCCAAGGGTAACGGGCGTAAGTCAGGAGCATGCTGACTGTTCTTACGCCTCATCAATAAGGTCGACATTGGTTTTTTGAGAAAAGGCAGCCCTTTTTTGGGCTTGGGGATTTCGGTGTTGCTTGTTGTTTGTGTAAGCGAGGGGAGTTCCGTAACCAGTCGGGTACCTGCAGGACGGCGACCGGTAGGTGCAGCGGCTGAGTGCTGAAGATCTGTAGGTGTACTGAAAGAGGTTGCAGCTTTTGTATTCCTCAAAACTTGTGGCGATGGTCGCAAAGGAGCGCTGTTTGAGGTTAATGACGGTTGAGATGCTGAATGTTGTCCATGTAGACTAGATCCTTTTCCGTTGTCCGCAGTTTCAAGAGCCTGAGCCTCCAAGTCCAGCTGATATTTTCTAAGAGCGACACCACCTATGAATGATCCCTTGCTAGATGAACTTTTGGAGTTCGGTTGCGGTCGAGGAGGATCTAGCGGGCTTGTGGCAGCATTTTGGCGACTATCTCGTGATTTCCCAAGGTCCTCTGTGGTAACACGGGCTATGGGTGGTAGAGTGGGAGGCAATGCAGAAGGATTCGACGAGGTCGGTCGCAGTTCCGGAGAGAGTGCATCGGGAGAGAAAGGCACAGTGGGTGTAGGCGAAGTAGGATTGTTATCGGGAGAAGGCGAGGCAGGATTCGAGGGCCCTCGCCTGTGGAACCTCAGATGGGACAGCATACCGAGATGGCTGAGGTCTGCGTCAAGGAGAGTGAATCAAAATGTCGACGGCGGCTGGGTGGGGGTAGCGCTTCCGCGCTCGAGCTTGCGTAAGGGAACCGATACGTAGTGAGAAAAGGGCAGCGCATCCGTGGGGCAGCGCCCGATGGTGTAGTGTAGGGCGAAGCAAAGAGTAGGCGAAGGAGGTGATCGAGACGCGATCATGACATGACTCAAGGGGTCGCAGTCGCAAGAGACAACGTAAACATAGTGGTCGATCGATAGGGTGTCTTGTTTGGGCTTTGGCTTTGGGCGTGAGAAGAGCCGGGTATCGATAGCGGGCAGCAAGGGAGCGTAAGCTTGTTTCTAAATGCGCAGCGCAAAGCAAGGCAGCGATGGCCGAAGTATGTTTTTTGGGTGAGGCTGGTGCTGATGCAGAGAGGCTCGGAGAATTCGGCGGTATAGTCGATGTAGATTGCCGCGATGGAAATGATGGGATGAGATGTTGTTGGGAGGAGGCTGAGGAGATGAAGTGACAACCTGACTAACTTAATGGACCTGACCCCAATGCGTGGTTGGTGACGGATTTACAGTTTCAAGGGACCCGAATCAAAAGCCTGGCAATGGCAAGGAAAGGCAAGACAACGCAAGGCAAGGATGAGTTGCACGTGCATAAGCCACTCGAATACGACTCTGACGCGGCTTCTCAAGTCCAATCAGCAGAACGACGATGATGTTGTTTCAAGAGAATATTTAAATCAATTGTATCATCAGTTGTTACAATCAATAAATCCATTGAGAGAACCAAGCAATTAGCTTTGACAAGTAGGGCTTTTAGTTTAGTCTTACAGCGTTGTCGTCGGTAGTGGGGCCGGTTTCTGTTACAGCAAAGTAAACCAGGCTTTGCGCCAAGTCTATAAAAAGAAATCCCTAGGTATCCCTTCCAATTAACAGCAGTATTAAGAGAGAGAAAAAAATGCGCAAACAATGCATCTTCCTTGATGATGAATATTTGTCATTTCCGGGGCGATTTCATCTTAAAACAGACTCTCCCTTGCTGTGGACAAAGGGCAGCTTTATTGACTACACCCACTTACACAAGCTCGCCCTTCAACTCTTTACGTGCAAGTGGCATTCGAGATAGTCTCTGACTGGGCCTAGAGTCTGTACAATGGGTCTCGGCTTGGCAAAGGGGTTGAGCTTTGTTCCTGTTCTTATAGAAGTCTCAAACACATTATTGCTATGGGACATGATTTCTACTCGCTAAGTATCTTGGCTCTTCCACTTACATCATAGCAATCTCCGAGCATGGATTCAACCCATCTAGTGCATCGGAGGAAATCATATGCAGTATCAACGACACCCATGACATGGCTTCCAGCTCTGATGGCTGCTATACGATATTTCAATGCCTCGCTCTTGAGTCTAACTCGCCAAGACGACAGAAGTACGTGGGTGGCAGCCAACACGCCGATAAGGTTGATCCCCCAGAGTCTAATCACATAAACTTTGTAACCGCTATGCCAACTATTATGTCATACCCAATAGTAGGTGAATGGATATGCGATGGTGTTGGCCATGGCGATTAAGCTTATCTGAGACGACTCATGTTAAATTGACTCTTGCAACTGGCAGCTGGAGCTGACCTTTCGACCAGGCATGTTCCATCGAATAGGCACACAATTGAATCGTTGATGACAAGGCGAGTAGGCTATTCAGCTGTTAATAAGCAGCCATATCGAGTCGAGCGATTCCCCTCAGTCTCTATGCGTCATCGAGTAACATTCCCATTTCAGGCTTATGTAACGCTGCTGAGAATTATGTAGTCCATGATAATGTCGATCAAAGCTTAATCGCATTCGTGAGATTGGCCCATGACACAATTCATTCATATCAGAAAGCGATGAATCTTTTGACTCGGGTAATAAATACTCGTAATTCAGTCAGCTGTCATCTTTTGAGTCCAAAAATAGAAAAGGAAAACAAAGGGGCAGTCACAGTTTCAAAAGTCTTCAACTTTCAACGCTGACCTGAGCCACAAGGCTGTGAGGTTTGGTGAACTAACACGGCGTTGCCGAGCTGAGAGCCTCAAACAATCAGGTCAGTGTGTGATATGGACGTACGATGGCTGAAGGCGTCGGAATCACGGCATTCAGTTCTCATTGACGGACGGGAATAAAGGATCTAATAGTTGAATGTGAGGAAAGTTGTTGGAGAGGACCGTTTATTCTAGACCCTTTTCGATATGTGGTGGTTCTTGGCGATGGCTTGCTCGGCCCGCGGTTTTTGATTGAAAATATCTTTGTTTTATGTTTGGGAGAAGCTTGGGGTACATTGTTATAGCATTCTAAAACTTCTTTTGTCCATATAAACAGTGTAATACAGAGACTGGATTTTTTGCTAGGGCTTCCAAGACTTGTAGGCAGTAGGATTCCTGGGTAGACCTCATCATGAGTCGATTACCTTTGAAATGCAGGCGGTGGAGGCTGGGCACTCATTAACTTATATCTGGCGTAACCGAGTGCTCCGAACGTGGGGAAATAAGAATGACGTAGAATTTTGTTACTTTGACAATAAACAATGAAGGAAAAGAGATTAATGCTTGATGAAAGAGGACGTGAAGACAGAGTGATTGTGTATATTTGTGTAATACAATATCCGTTGGTGATCAACCGGGTGCATCGTTACCTTGGAGGGCATCAAGTTTGTCTCGTGCGTTATTACCGGTTGCGGCTCATGACAAGCAAACACTGGACCAAACCTGCAGCACATCACTCAGTAATCAACGGCTGAGTTGCACTCAATCACTCACTTCCCCACAAAGCATCAACAATAGATAGATCTCACGTCAGGTTCTGGAAGTTGAGATTCTTGGCCTGTGCTCGCCAGTGGCTTCGGTTCTAGCCTGACTTGACTTGACTTGGCTGGGCCTGGGTCTGGGGGGAGGCTCAGACTCCACTGCTGACGACGCATTTCTTGGGACTAATTTAACTTAACTTAACAAAGTGAAGGGCCAAAAGAAGCAACAACGGGATGTAAGTGGGAGAACAACGTTGCTGCCACGGATGACGAGGCCGGAAGACGGCACCGGGATGTGGGTACAGACGCGCCGGCCGGATCCCCCGCCGCTGTAACCGTGACGTGACGTTTCTTGTTGGCTTCAATCGTCTCAAGAGATTCAGGAGAGGGTGAGAGGGAGACAATTCGATGAAATTCGCTAGCTCATTCTCTTGGCCACATGGAAATCCACCCTCCAAAACAAGGATGCCTCTAATCTCTCGTCTCTGCCTTGTCCTCCCTTTCCTGAATCGCTTTAGGCTCACCACATCCCGCGATACCAAGTCTGTGAGAGGTCTTGGCCACGCAACAAGTTGTGATGAGAGTCGGCTTGGCAATGACTTCTTGCATCGATTTCATCGGAGGTTACTGCACTTATTATCTCAGTTTTAGTTTAAGTAGAAGCGTAACCGTTAGACTTCTCGACCCCGAGGCGTATCCCTGATACATCAATCGCTTATTCCCCCATAAATTCTATCCATCATTTCATCTTATTTAACTACAGTACAGCCTTATCTTCGCAATAGCCTCTGATCTCGGTCTGTTCTAGGAGTTGCTCCTGTCAACCTCAACTTCTCTCGTCTTAGACTCATAACATCCTATCATAGCCTTTACTCTCTACAACATCTCCCCTGAAGCCGTTTCTAGCTTCCCATCCCGTCCTGCTTTCGAAACGCCTCGCTCAAAGTTAATCACTGCTTCCCACCGGCAACATTCCTCTCAAAACGTGCACTCAATCACTTCGAGAGGCTACTTCCACGAATTGGGCGTCCACCACCGGATCATCGGCATAGGATTCGCATTTTCTAGTTCTAGACTTGTCCTATTTCTATCTACAATTTCTCAGCCACATCAACACCAAACGACATATACATTTTGCCCATGGCCCACATCAGTACTTGAAATCGCCGTGGTTTTTTCTCTCTTATTACTCGCTTCTACTCGCTCGACTCTAGCGCATCATGTTTCAAGCACGATGGAAATCACCCGTAGAGCTCGATCATCAACTCCCAAGTCGTCGTGACAGTCAAGATTCTGTCATGGGTAGACTTGGTGGAAAGAATCTTGTCATCTTTTGCTCTACTCGCGTTTGGCGCGGCGCGCCTAAGCTTATCCTTCAGATCGCTGCCCTCTTCTTCACCACCTTTCTGATCTTCGGCGTATTACCAAACCGACTATCAGGTGGACAGCTCAGAAACGGCTCCACTGGATTATTTTCTTGGGGTAGACATGAGCCAGAACCCGAATCAAATTTGAGGATCGTGGTGTTTGGATCCCCTGATGTCGTGGGTAATGTCAAAGATCCCCGACGCAAAACATGGACAGAAGAATTATGTGACGAGGTTAGTTACCAAATTTCGGTATTGTGATATGGATCTTACTTACTAACAGATCATTAGCTTAACTGCAGTTCTTATCTCTCATTTGTACCAGATGGTCGACCGAACAGGGGCCTCATCAGCAACGAACTCCATCAAAAAGGCGTTAAAGATCTTCTCGACATCACAAAACACACAGACGTGAAGAAGAAGCCAGCCTTCGACTACAACTTCATTTCTAAACAATACCCAACTCCAGACAAAGTCCCTGACTTAGCCAGCCAAGTGAAGACCTTCCTCGCGATGCCACCACCTGAAATTCCCCCGCGAGAAACGCTCTGGATCTTCAGCTTCGGCACTTGGGAAATCTGGAACATGGCCGCAATGCCAAGGACGAAGTCGGAAGATATTATTACAGATATGGCGAGAGTTATCCTTGACCAGGCTGAAATACTCTACGAACGATCACTAGACCCAACTTCCATCGCTTACTCGGACTTTTGGACGAATGCGACCGAAACCCAGATCAGAGAGCTGACGGCACCCGGCGCACTAGATAGTGTCGATAAACGCAAGTTCGAGAGCTTTCGCATTATAGCGCCCATGATATTTGATATATCCTTGACACCGGCGTGGCAAGCTCGACAGGCGCCACCAGCACCCAACAGCGTAGTAGAGCATACCCGAAATGCCGCGGAACTGACCAAATATTGGAATCAAGAGGTGGATTTTGCCGTTGCTGAGTGGATCGAGAGATCGACCAAGAAACCCCAGAAGCCGGCTTCTGAAGACAAGGCATCAAGCAAGAGCAAGAGCAAGAGAACCGAGAGTGTTGAGCCAGTTGAGCACAGCGAAGATACAAAAGACTCGGCGAAGAAGACATACGAGGACGAGCGTGTTATCCAAGCTCCATACCCCATGCGTAACGGGCTGGCGGTGGACATTGGAAAGGTGCTTCTCGATGCGATGACAGAGGGTGAGATGCAGCATGCCGCGGTGGTAGATCTACGAGGACGTGGTACAATGTCACCAAACGCGACGATGCGATTTGCCGATGTCTGGACTTCATGTGTCAAGGCTGACATGTCTGATCTCACTATCGATCAGGACAAGGTCACGGCTGACTGTGCCGTTGAGAACGACCATTTATTCTACGACTCGTTGACGATAAGCGAAAGGGCCATGAAGGGCACAGTTCAAGCGGTTGTGCAAGAGATCAAAGACGAGCTGTTCAATTCACAGAAGAAGAAGGGTTGGTTATACGGGGGATGGTAGTTCAAGCAAGCGTGTATGATCAATTGGTTTCCAGTTTGCATTTGACATTGCATTTGACATTGCATTGCATTGCATTGCATTGGTATTGGTTGATACCCGGTGGATAGAGACATGGAAATGCATATATGATTAAAGACAGGATGGATGGCGGGCGTTTAGGAGTAGATAGAATCGCTTTATTGATAAGATGGAGAACGAGCATCTTCATATGTATAAGCTACTGTACAAGTGCCAATACGAAACTTGACGACTGCGAGCCCCATCAGTGACTAGAAAGTCTGTTCTTGACGTACGGGCCGAACCTTGAGGGACTAACAAGGGGCTCTCCCAAGGCCGAGATCGCCGGCTCGATGCTGGATCTACTACCAGGGAAGCGGGACACCATGAAACGTGAGAATCGGCAGGGAAGAGATTAAGTTAAGGTTGGTTGATCACCAAAGAGGTTAATTCTAACCTGCAGCATTTAATGTCCGTTCTTGCATGTCCTGGCTTGGCCATGCACACATTGCACGGCCATCTCGTGATCCAACAGTCGAGTCGAGTTAAGGATGTGACGTAATACGGCAGTTGATCTAACCCCTGTAACCTCGATCGATCACTACAAGGGTCCTCTCTCGCCTGGCAAATCCAACATCCGAGAGGTCAACTGCAAATATGATGCCAACATGAACACACACACTCTAATGCCCTCCGACTCCTGTTTTTGACAGAATTATCTCTTTGAGCGGCACAAGCCTCCAACAGGTCACTCGCCCCACTTTGCTTACTAACCTTGCTAGTACCTGCGGGGTACGTGAAGTTCTCGTCAGACAGCTTCTTCATTCAACACAGCCAAAATCATCAAAATCCTCATACAAATTGACCCTAACACGTCTCAATTAAAACGATGAGCTCCCAAAAGATACCTGATTATATAGATGATCAC
>JABEEM010002128.1:0-14497 GCA_013363185.1 Fusarium secorum | reverse complement strand
TTTGCTTATCAGTAGAGGGGTCTTATCGGCAGAGGGGTACTGGATGGTAACCAAACGGACTCCAAACTTTGATGCTCGCACTGATCAACACCTAGGTCAGCTGCATTCCATTCGAGTCTTTCGGGGTCACATACCTGTAGCTAGCAGTTTACAAGTCGGAATGCTCAGACTTAGTGAACACGGGCAAGCGGCCAGTAGCAACGCTGAAGCTCGACCCAGCCCATCTGCCCAGCAGTTTCCATTCGTGAACACTAGATAGAAAGTGAGTATGCTTGTTGCAAGCAGGATAACTGCACTTGAAAACCATGAAATAGCACGATGAAGCTGGGGTTCTGAGTTGGCCAGCTCCGCCGTCACGACGGACTTGAGCAGTTCACCCAGGCGAGTAGAACTCCCACAAGCTGTGGCTCTACAGACGAGTGATCCTTGCTGCACCTGACCGCCAGCGTATACAGCATCGCCATGTTCAACTACTCTAGGCTCCAAGGAGCCGTTGATCCAAGTCTCCAAGATAAGCGCTGACTCATTACTATCAACCACTCCGTCGCAAGGTATGTGCTCTCCCTGTCTTACAATAACGCAGTCTCCAGGACAGAGAAGATCGATGGGAATAGATGAATTTTCATCTGTCTGGTTGCAAATCATAGCCATAGCAGGTACCAGACTTGAAAGTGGGGATGCGAAGACCCGGTTTCGCTGGGAGAGGATGGTCTTGAGCAAACGGCCACCAAGGACACTCGTACACAGAATTGGAATGACCTCCATGGACTTTATGTCCATTTGATAAGATCTATTCATCCCAGTCCGTAGAGAATCAGCTACAGCTTGCATAAGAGTCAACATAATACCCAGTGATGCAAGAGCTGCCATATTTGGTCTTCTTCCGTGCCATGCAGAGCGTAGAGCCTCAACATGGAGCAGATATCCAGATACTAGGCTCACTGCAACAGCAACATACGCAATCAAGTTTATGTAATTGTTTTGCGTCCTCCATAGGGCGTTGATGCTGCGTAATGCGAAGAAAAGGACTGAAGCCGCAGTCGCCACGAGAAAGTCCCGTTGGCATGAGTTCACATGATGTTGCTGCAGGTTTGTGGGCTCTCTTATCATGGATAACAGACTAGCCCAACTCTGAGATTCAGATGAAGGCAGTGAATGGGCTTCGTAGCCGGCAGAGCAGATGGTCTCAATAATCTTCCCCTCTGTCACAACGTCATTGTTGAATTCTACTTGAGCTCGAAGTAGTCCGAGGGAGACAGTGGCCGTTGAGACCCCAGGGATAGACCCGATAATGTCTTGAACATCAGATACACAGGTCGCGCAGGTCAGACCATCTAAACTCAAGATGCTAACCTGGGCACCTTTGACTGTTTTTGGTCTTCGGGCGGGTCTATGGTCGGCATGATTTTGGCGAGGATAAAGAGTACATAATTTCTCATGGATGTTCAGAAAACGAAAGACGATGTAGGCTCCAACAGCACAACAAGCCATGATTGTCGACTTTGGAAGATTGACTGGTAATACGTCCCGGAACCTCAATCCCCAACTAAGAATAAAGAACAATATGCTAATGATACACTATTCCGAGTCCATTCCCCTCTAGGTTAACCGCGGCTTGATGCGACGCACTAACTCTTGCTTGCATTAGCCTGACAAGGATATTTCTGACAATGACAATTCTGACAACGTCTTTTCTGACACATATTTTTCTGACTAGAATAAGCCACATCGCGTCACCAGCAGTAAACCGTCGCCGAGGGCGCAAGATCTCGTTGCGTAACAGCTAAAGCAAGCCACATGTCAGTTACACAACCTCCAAAACCCGTAATCATCACTTACCCGTCGAGCAATCCAACTTTGGATATTTCCTTGCAAACTCCTTACTCAATTTCCACTCGCAAAAGTCATCAAGACCCAAAAACTTGGCTACGTCGTTTGCACGACTCTCCTCCACAGGGTTATCATCTGGACTTGGCGCCACGGCGTTTATCTGACGATCTAGTTCTTGAAAGATCGCTTCTTCAACTATATCGTGCTCAGAAGAGTACCATTCTCCAACTTCGGGGCCGATCTGGAATAGTGTCCATGATGGATCGGTGAAGTAGCTTCTTGGAGGGGCTTTTTGATGTTGACGGCGGCGCAGGACTTGGTTTTCGAAGATGTCGAGAACATTGACTGCGACGCTGTGGTTGGCGGGTTCGATGACTGAGTGTAAGACTAGGTCTTTGAGCAGTTCGTCGAAATCAGTGGTTTCTGCCTCGAGAACGAGCTGGTCTCTGATTTCGGGCCAGTTGAATAGGTCAATTCCCCAGAAGTGCGTGGGGTTTTTGGACTGGAGGGGTGTAGGGCGGAATGGCAGTGGAACGGAATTCTTGGACTCGATTCCGAGGCGCCAACTGATTACTCTTTCGATATATTTGGCCCCGTTCTGCTGTCATTAGTTTTGAAGTCATTGTGGGTGATTCAGTACTGCTCTTACCACCCCATAAGCATACGATTCCAGTCCTGCGCAGCGCATGGAGAAGCGCACAGCAGTCTTGATTATCTTGTCGACTACCCCGCCCTTATTACCGGAGTCTTGCAGGTTATCCATATGTCGACGACAAGCACCGAGCAATCTAGAGCCAAAGATAGACATTGACGTGATACTGAGCTGATTCGGGACAAAGAAAAGTGATCTTGGTGATAGAGACGACATGGCTGGATCTAGGAAGTTATCCCCTGGTTGCATAGTGCTTGGAGTCAAATCCTCGTGCTCTTGGTCCGCCATTGATAGATCTAGAAGAAATGACGCGTCTTTAAATATATCTGTCTGGTTGGCTTGCTCTGGTATGTTCTGAAAAGGCTGATTGTTGATCGAGGGATTAAGAGCAGATGGTGTTTCATGGTTGGCTAATTCCGTCCTCGGTTCAGATTGCTGTGCTTCGGGGTTTTCAGCATCTCTCCTTCGAAATATAGAGTCGAAAACCTCATCATCTAATAGCCTTGTTAATAACACCCCACGAGGGACAGTTACAAAGGTGATACTCACCAGCCGCAGCAGTAGCAGCTTGACCAAAACTAAGTAACTTCTTACGCAATCTCAACAAGGCATCTTCCAGCTTCCGATTCTCAGCAATCAACTTGAGATGCGCATCAAGAAGAACAGAGTACCGATCTTGAGGATCTGAGCCAGTAGCCACTTTTTGCAACAGCTCAATCGTCTCCTCCAGGTTACGGATGTAAGTGATGTTCTTCTCGCGCAGACACTGTTGCGAAATACGATTCTGTGCTCTTTTGCGTTCGGATGGATCAAGGGCGTTGGTAGCCTTTCTTTTGGTTGGAGGCATGACTTTGAGGTAACAGAATGAAGTGGTGATAAATCCCTGATAAAATTGTTTTATGGGGTCGGAGCTGGTCTTTATGGTTGCATCAAAGACAAGGTTTACGGGCTTTCGGGGCGCCAGGATCTCCGAGTTCCCCGGATTTCCCCTCAGTAGCCTCGAACTAACCTGAGATCTTCCCCACAAACGACGGTTTTTCTCCTCGGTTATTCTTAATTCTCTAACTAGGATGATAAAATTCTTACAGCTTGAAATATCTCCCTTCATTCTTCTTGGCTTTGGTAACTCATAATTTGGGTTATCTTAAGTTTCAAAGTATATAACTATGTTAGCGTTGAAATAAAACAAGTATGAATAAAGCGCACGATCAAGCAAACGTCTACAGGGCCTCGTCTCTATGCTTTTCAAGATAGTCCGAGAATTTGGTTAGTCGGATAGATCTCCAGTTCGTCAAAGTCGACTTGGTATCTAACTTGTCGGGAAATCCCCAGATCAGATCAACCTAACTGTATATATCTTAGCTTGATTTCCCTTATCTAATGCGAAGCTTATAAATTGGCCTTAAGTCAACCAATTTAACTAAACCTTTTTAAGGTCTCTTAAACCTCATTTATTTGCTCACTTCGGTGCGAATTAGCTGGTCGTCACATAACTTCATTCGCCCACAGCTCGGCATGGATCTTGGGGTTTCTCACTGCAAGCTCTTTCGCTCTTGCTCACCATAGAACTCAAGCCCAATTTCCACTCCGCTGACTCGGCTTAGCTCCTGCACAATCTCAGCAGGTGTAAGAGACTCGACACCCAAGTCTATCTCATGTTTGTTGAACGCCAGCGGTTGAGTAATTGCTGCCGCCGCAAACTTGCCAACGTCGTTTGGATCGACCACCGTCATCGCAGTCTCGGGCTTGTATGCCGACAGAAAAGCCCGCCTTTGACCCAATTCGGGAAACATGAAAGATGCCGTTGGCTGGTGATAGTTGTTCATGAGAAAAGCCAAACACGGGATTTATTTATTAGAACATTGCCCGGTGGTGTGGATGGTCAACCGCCACTAACGACTAACGGGGTCGTGTACCATGAGACAAAGAAACAATTTCCGGTGCTAATCGCCTGAAGGCGAACATGCATACAAGAGTACACTTTAAATGCCGTTGGTGCCCGCGTTTTGATTGTGCTTGCGATTGCCCGGAACTCCGAAGGTGAACAAGAAGTCCCGATGCAACTTGGTGTGATCAATGCGCTATTTGCTACATTTTTCCGTGTCAGTACAGCCCAGCCCGGCCAACGGGGGGTGGTGTTCTGTGCTCGATCAGGAACATACCTCATTGATCATCAATGCTGTCAATAAGAGTGGGGGTAAGTGTGGCCGTGTCAGCAAAGGGATTTTATGTGTCTCAAGCCCGCTTGACGCAAGTCCCAAGTCTGTGAAGCCTTTGAGTTGTTGAAAGCTATGTAGGGAGAACCATGCCAACTCCAGAGGCAAAGTACCAGACTCTGTTTCACTAACACCCGCCTTACACGATGATTATCTCATCTAGTTTGCCCTGCTCTTTATCTCTCGCAAACATTGCTCTAACCAGATTCAGCTGCACATCGCTCCCCCCTGTGATATCTGGAGATCCAGCCCCGACTCTTCTGAACCGTGGGATATCCCCACTAGCACGTGAATTTGACTCTGCGGTCGTCAAAATCAAGTAGTATGGGCCACGAACATTGTAGATTGGATCATTCGACTTCTCTACCCAATAAAGCGGTACAGCAACTAAGTCAGATAACTTGCGGGTAAGCCATATTTCGGAGGATCCCATTGCACCTTGATGCATAGTCGCGAGTCTTGCTCAAAGAAGAACATTCTATTCTTTTCGTCCACTGTGCACGGATGTATCATGATGGCGGATAGATGGATCCAACCACCAGTCACTTTGCCAAATGGGCTTTCATCGTTTTCTGAATTGACCTTTGCGTCTCTTACAATTGCGAGATTCTCTGATTCATCGTGGTAGTGGTAATGAACTGGGTGATTCACAGAAGCCCAGGACCAACTTGGCGCCGAATAGGAACGAGGGTCCTTTCGCTTTGATTCGTGATCTAGAGCAAGCCAGAAGAGGTCACAGAAGAGAGTGTCCTTCCATAATCCTGCAAGATACTCGCTGGCCGACCCTTGCTGGGCAAACTCGAGAGAGACTCTAGCGGCCAAGCCACCCAAGGCTGGGAGCTTATCGCTGTCCATGGTTATGTATCTTTGCGAATACCTTGCAACCATACAGTTCCAGTCAACCTTGATTTGTCTCTCGTCCTGTTCTCTGCCCTCTCTCTTAGGTACATTAAACGGCTGTGGATGGCCGACAGGTTCATTGTACCCCTCCTGCGCCTCGAAGCACGATTCGCATTCAAAGTACATTTGTGCTTGAGCGAAGTGTAGTGTGCGAGGGGAGAGATATCGTTCCTGAAATGCCCAGCATCGTGTCGATAGTGGATCTTCGTCAAGGTGGATTATTCGATGGGGTGCTCCCACATGACTATTCGGCATAGGAAAGATTGAAACGTTTACGGGAGCATCGCCTCCCAGAAAAGTGATATCGGTATAGAATGATTCTGATCTAGGTCGTAGAAACCCTTCTGAACTGTTCTTGGACTTGGTAGCAGCTATGGTGAGATACGCGTTTCCATATACGATGGGATGTTCAGTTTCTGTGTCACCCAAAACGCATCCTGGAAAGTTCTTGGAAACGCTTCGATTGATATTCCGTCGTACAGTTGTTGAGCGGTGTTGGTGTTTAGTGTAAGAGGCTGGACCGACCCCCAGCAATGACTGAGAGCAGCGTACTTTGTACCTGCAGGTACAGAGGTACAGAGAGTGGTTTTTCTTGTCGCTTCGTCGTATTTTAGTTACCTTGTTGGCAGTAGCTTGGACACGTGTTGATGTCCATGCTGGGATGTACATTCCAACATCCATTTTTGCATAAATTCGAGGCCATCCTTCGGTTGCGGTGAAGACGGAATCATTCGTCTCTTAAGGACGCCCCATAATGGGCTTTCTATGATCCTTCATCAGTCAATGAAAAGGTAAGTACCATGTCACTCATCATGCTCACCTTGATCAACAGCAAAGCCAATCGCTCCAAGGAGAGCATGTATGGTAAACTCCTCCTCTCTATAAGCCACAACCTGCATCCCTTGCTCATTTTTCTGACCAGAAAATGCAACCTTGTATGACGATACATCTGTTGAGTAAGCGGATGTCTGTTCAAACCGCTCAAGCTTACTCAAAGTGGGTGTTATGGTAAGATAAATAACTCGACATAGATCGCATGTTGAGGAGCTTTTCTGCAGATCTTGTAGTCCCTCGTGATACGGCATAAGATTTGCTCCTGGAGTTTGGCTCAAGAAATCGCGTGACATGTAGGTGAACATGTTTTGGTAATCAGCAGGTCCCTCGAAGCTGGCATAGTATTTGTCCATTTTACAACTCAAGATATCGGACAAATCAAGGCCGGAACAAAGTTGACAAAGCATTTTGGAAAGAAATGAGACAACGTTCGAATCGACTAGTAGGTGGTTCTAGGAAGATATGTTCTAAGTAGTATTGGCTGATCTTGTGTTGTGAAGGCGTCGTCAGGCCAGGGTCAATTGAGAGGTTTAATTGGAATCACGTGCTAGGACTCTGGAATTATTGATGGCGAATGACAGTCTTCAACTTCCGAATGAATGCATCTAAGAATAAGATCTGAATACACGTTCAAGATATGAATTCGTAACCCAAACGAAATCCTTTAATTCAGTCAAGGTGCTACCAGAGTAACGACTAGCCCAGGAGGCGCCAACTAAATCAGCCTCGTAGGGCTGACATCGATGGTGGGGTTAGGCAACCTCTAAGATGGAAATACTCTTCAACAAACCACGCAAATTCGTAACAACCTCGACTGTATCCGTACAGGTCTTTTTATTCAACTTGGCCCTCTCTTCCAATCACAACAATGCCTAGCTCAAAGAAATCAAGTCGAGGAACATCCGTAGCAAACGAGTTCAACCAAGCCCTCCAAGAAACCCCCGCATTCGAACCAATGCGATACACAGCAAACTACGTAAGGATGGCGCAGGTAACATCATTCTTGCCTAAGAGCAAATAGCATCTTCTCACACATTATCAGCTCGAACTAAGTTCCTTTGAGTTTCAGGATCTCATGGCAGCGCTCAAAGAGGCAGGGAGGCTCTTGCCAGAGAAATTCGATCCAGACAAGGAACCGTGGCCACCGGAGGCAGAAGAGGTTAATCAACGGATGGAGGAAATGTTGAAGAATTATGATAATCTCGCTGGGTGCTTTAAACAGTTTGTGCAAAGTGCACAGGCTGCGAGTGCGGGTATGGGTGTGAAGCGCTAGCAGTGATGGTGTAGGAAATATGGATGGGTTACTGGCGTTAACAGATGGAGAATTTTATTGTTCTTTCCTTCAAATCATATCATTGAATATCTGTTTTGAGTCATGGAGTTGCAACAACTCGCTACAATAAGTCAACAACAGACCCCAACGCGTTCATCTGGGCTCTTATAACGAACTCTCTGTTTTCTCTAGAGTACTAACAGAGCCACCGACTGGGAATGAAGCCTTACATCTCGGGCAAGGATAAGCAGCCTGAAAAAATTGTCTTCGTCGCCACGTTCCAACGACTGAATGTTGTATGAGTGCCATGGCCGCAACGGTCCCGTTAGTGGAGAGCTGTAACATTTCTTTGAGTGGGGATCAATTCTAAGAAAATCCAAGAGGCCAAGCATCACAACAAAAGTAACCCTTGAATGAATTAATGAATATTATCAAATAAAACAATTATAAACATTATCTTACTGAAGAGGTTTTGTTGCGTGTCACCTTGATCTCTTAAACTTCCCAAGAGAGCTGGAGCCTGGAGGAGTCCTTGGCGCAACAGTGGCTTGTCCCTGCACCGCCACATCAACCACCGACGTCAAAGACACCAGCCTCATCCAAGCTCTCACCTCCAAACTGTCCTCAAGACCGCCTCTTCCAAACCCTCCCTACAACCACCTAACCCTCAGTCCCCCCCTCCCTCCGCAACACCATCACAATGTCAAACTACTACACATCGCAACAACCACAATACCCCGCCGGCGGCGGCCCCAACGCCGCGCAGAACCTGCAGTTCTTCCCCTCCCAGTACACGAACCCAGGCTCCTCAACACAACAGCAAGCAGCAGGCTACGGATACGGCAACCAGGGCGGCTATGGCGCCGGGGCCCCAGCGCAGAACTTTGCGGCTCCCGCGTTTGGTGCGCAGGGCGTCAGTGGCAGGATGGGCGAGCAGGGCGGGCTGAGGACCGGTTGGGTTGCGGCTTTCTCGTCGGAAGGGTATGATGGTGAACCGCCTTTGCTGGAGGAGCTGGGCGTTAACTTTGGACATATTCAGGCAAAGGTATGGTCCCTTCTCAAATGATTGGGTGGCAATGCTGATTTACTCTAGACGCTCGCTGTGTTGAATCCCTTCCGACGTATCGACTCGCACATCATGGACGACTCCGACCTCGCGGGCCCTCTCATCTTCTTCCTCCTCTTCGGCTTCATCCTTCTCTTCTCAGGCCAAGTCCACTTCGGCTACATTTACGGCCTCGCCGCCCTAGGCTCCATATCCCTCCATCTCATCCTCTCCCTCATGTCGCCCTCCGACGCCAGCGACCCCCAAGTCAACAGCTATCCCCAATACAGCAGCGATCCATCCACGCCTCAGCAACAGCACGACGGCCAGCAGGGCGGCCACTTCTCCGCGACGCTGACATACCCCCGCAGCGCGAGCGTGCTCGGATACTGCCTGCTACCGCTCGTGGCGACGAGCTTGTTCGGCATCGTCATGAGGATGGATACACCCCTTGGCATCGTCGCGACCACGGCGGCTATTCTCTGGTGCACTTACAGCGCGAGCGGGATGTTCTGCGCGGTGGGGCAGATGAAGCGCATGCGAGGACTCGTTGCGTATCCCCTTGCGCTGTTCTATGTTGGATTCGGCATCATGGGTATTTTCAGCAGCCGAGGAAGTGGAACGTTCTCCAACGCTGCTGCTAAGCTTAACGCATAAAATGGGTAAACGACACGTTGCATAAATGGTTCTGACACGATGGGGAGTTTTTCTGCGCGCGGAAACTCGATGCTGTACATGATGACGCCCTCGCGGCCAAGATACGATGGAGGGGCGGTAGGCGTTCAGATGGCGAGACGCAAGTTACACATGCGGGGACATTGTTCCCTTGTACTAGAATAATGATTTTTGTATGTCACGACTCAAAAGAAGCAGAGGCAGAAGGTTCAGGTTAGCGTTGAGTTGAGACTCTTTAAAAAAGCAATTTTCAGATATGCAAAGACATCGTGACCATCTATATACCACAAACCAGCATGCAAAGGCATCAGAACAAAATGCATCCTCCTTGATCATAAAAAACGTTGTTCCTTTTTAAACCGCACTCAGAATCCGCCCATCCGATTCATCATGCATCCGCCGACGTTACAGTACAAATATTGGAAAGCTGCTTGCTCTCAGCAGCGTAATTAAAAATAGGGCTGATATGAAAAATCCCAGATTCCTCCGTCAATTCATTCCTCGTGACAAGGTTCTACGCGCCGTTGGTCTTGACGCCGTTCGTGGGAGCATCTTCAGCGACGCCGAAGAGCACAGAGTATTGACCGCCTGCGCCGGCTCCAATGATCTTCTTGCCGCGGATGGCGGTGTTGTCAATCAGAGTGGGAGTGTGGATGTCGTCGATTGTGCCTTGGCCGGTTTGGTAGTTGCTGGAGAAGCCCCATGAGTAGACTTTGCCGTCGGAGGCGATGGCGAAGTTGTTGTCGGTACCGGCAGCGACCGCGACGATGTCTTTGGCGTCTGTATATTTGTTAGCGGGTGGATCGAAATTCGGGATTATGAGTGACTTACCAGGCTGCACAGTAGGCTTGAAGAGAATACGAGCGTTGCCTCGCTCGTCGTAGATGGTGTTGTCCTCGGACAGCTTGTCAAACTCGAAGCCGACTTGGTAACCATCGACACGACCCCAGGTCAAGAGATCGCCCTTGTCGGAGCAAGCAAGTGAGTGGTGCTCACCGCCATCAATCTCAGTAATGTTGTAGTCATCGAGGTATGTAAGCTTAGCAGGTCGAAGGATAACAGCATCATCCTCGCCAGCATTCGACTCAACACCGATTTCGCCAAAGTTGTTAAGACCCCAACCATAAACCTGACCGCTCTTGTCAATAGCAAAGCTATGATAAGAACCGCAAGCAATCTTGGCAATCTTGCCGCGAGGCAGACCAACACCCTGGGGAATAAGGGAGGACATCTTGTTGCGCTCGATGATGCGGCGACCGAGCTGGTTCTGTTGACCGCAGCCCCAAGCGACGACGTTGCCCTTGTGGTCGAGAGCGAGAATGTGGTTGGAGCCGGCGGAGAGGGCCTTGATATTCTTGAGATCGCGAAGCATGAGGGGAGTGGACTGGACCTTGACGGTCTCTGTGAAGCCGAGGATGCCATCACTGGATCGGAAGGTTCCCCAGCCGTAGACTCGGCCATCTTCTGTAAGGGCAAAACTGGCGCTGTCGCTCGCGACAACCTGGACGAACTTGGTGCCAGGCGCGAAAAACTCGTCGGAAACAGCTGTCGGTGTGCTCTCCTTGGGGTTAATACCAGTATCGTCCTCATCCTCCGAGTCAGAATCCTCTGACTTGTCCATGTCGCGAAGACCGCCATCCCAGCTTGTATCTCTTCCGAGCGCGCCTTGGTCGTTAACGCCCCATGTCAAGATCTTGTTATCGTGTGTCAACGCGACAGCGTGCATACCACCGCAAGAAATCTGGACAACGCCGACATTGGCGGCGGAGAGGTTATCGTTAAGTCGGGGGCGCTTGACGTCAATTGGCTTCTTGTTGTTGACGCGCTTGCTTCCGAGACCAAGCTCACCGGAGGAACCCTCACCAAAGACGTAGACATCGAGGATCTGGGTGGGCGCGTCGTTGAGCTTCTTTCCGATCGCAGGAAACTCGGACTTCTTCTTGAGCTCGCCCTTTGACCCAACAGGACGACCGGGTTTCTTAGCAGCGGGCTTTTCCTCCGCCTCTTCCGTCTTTGCTCGTGTCGTTGTCTTGGCCTTGGGAGCAGCGACTTTGGTCTTGGGTCCGGGCTTGACAGCGGGCTTCACGACGCGTTCTGTGGTCTTGGACTTCTTTGTCTTGCGATCCTCCTCCTGCTCTGGCTCAGACTCTTCCTCGATAGCCTTGCGCTTCTTGGTGGCGCCATTCGTGGCAGCAGGCTCAGCCTTCTTGGCAGCAGCAGCTTTTGTGGTCTTGGTCTCCTTCTTCGCAGCGGCAGCAGCTGTGGTGGCCTTCTTGGGCGCTGCGGTCTTGGTAGCAGCAGCTGCTTTGGCTCGTGGCGCCATCGCGTAGGATTTGTGACGTGATGATTTGTTGGGTGTATGTGACGCGCGACAACTGTTGTTTTTTTGCTCAAGGAAGCAACTTGATCAAAAGTGCAAAACTAGATGGAGTGATGTGTGTTGATGATAAGATCAAGCTTGGGAAGAGCGCGACAATACAGAACAGAAAGTGGGTGGATTTTTTTTATGAACAATAGGGAACCGGGAAAAAAAAAAGCTGATATGACCGCGCTGGGGGCAGTGATCATTTGCGGGCTGAACAGGGGGTGATGCTTGGATTGGGTGCTACCGCCCGGGAGCTGTCAGCCAGTTCCAATTGCGCTAGCGGTTTTTCTGCCGGACAAATCTCCCAGTTCCGAGCCAGAACAGCAGAGCTTTCAAAGGCGGTGAATCGAGCTCGAGCGAGCTGTCCAATTGTTCATCTTATCTGCAGATACGCGATTCACTGTTTGGGCGTACTGATGATATGAACGTCTCATCGTTTTGAGCACAGACGCTGCAATAATAGCTCAATTCTACGTTGCAACCTTATTGTCGTCTGATGTTGGAGATGGCACAATTGACATCTGATCTGACAATGAACCTTGTTTTGGACTGCGCGTTCTCAGAATGAAAAATTGAACATCACCTCGACGCGTTTGTTTAGCGGCCAAAACATCCCGATGCGTCCGGCTCGCGAACGTATTGTAGTACAGACCCTCATAATCTTTGTTCGTATCACACAATTGCACGATTCTGTTCGTAAGTTGAATATCGTGAATATTGTTCATTTCTGTATCCGTATCTCAGGTATCTATCGCTTCGCCACCCAACCAGTACCATAACCGTTCCCCAACGCCATTCAAATGCAATATTTTATTTTCTGCCCCATTAAACCGTATTCATCATCACCAACATCGTAGAATTTATTTCTGAGTAGTGAAGTCGATCTCGTTGGCAGGGTTAAAGCCACCATCAGCAGCCTTCTCACAAGTGCAGCCACCTAAAAACCCCCACAATTAGCAAGCAGTCGTCACAGGAACACAAAAAGCGCCACATACCAGCAGGACGAGATCCGCAAGCGCAGGTTGAACCAGTAGGTGTAGCGTTCTCGGTAGCGGCGCGGTCGCATGTGCATTCACCGGCGGGACGAGCGCGGCATGAGCAGCGAGGACCGTTGACGGTGTTTTCGGAGGCGGCTTTGGAGCATGTGCATTGGAGAGCGGACTTTTGACCGCATGAGCATGTGGCCTTTTGAGCTGTGGTGGTTTGTTAGAAGGGCTGAGGATGGTGGGAGGGATGATGTCACGTACCACAGGCGCACTCGACGTTGTCGCCGGAGCGGCAGCAGGTAGCGGGAGTGTTGACGACCATTTTGACGGTTTGGAGTGTTGTTGAGTTGTTGGGAAGAGATGTTAGATTGGTGGTGATATGAAGGGAAGTGATTGAATTGTGATATGCCTGCTTGAGATATCGAATCTTGGAAGCGGCTGTTGGTCTTATTTGTACTTGATGCCTTTCAAAGAGTTTGGCCCACTTTATCTGAAGCTTCACAGCTGCGGGCCTTAGAGCTGGTAATCGCATTCACTTTGATTGGTTGAGCTCTGCTGACTCAGTATTCTCAGCCAATAAGCGATTGCTTATTCTTTTTTTGCTTGATTGTCGCCTCCCAGAACATGCCATGCTGATACAGACCATGTCATGCGTCTGTCAGCTAACGAGCCAGACCGACTAAACGAGCCTCAGCATTTTCGCTATGTCTGTCATTGGCTCTTCACCTCACCCTTGTATTCCTTGTATTGTCAGCAATGATAATGTACACAGCAACATTTCTCAATTGCAGATCTATCTCTAGCTAAATGCAATTGATGTTCTTAGGATGATCTCCTTAATAATGAAGAATTACCTGGGTACTACTAATCATTGACATTAGCAATGTTTATAAATAACTACTATGTACAATCATTTATCAGTTGTGATCACTCACCGATCAAGACCAGGTCCTTCACCGTCACACAACGCCACTTCCGAATTTGATGCGCATCGCTCCGCGTCGGCTGTCTCCGGCCGGTTGTTGCTCAGGTCCCTGCAAGCCACCTTTGCCAAAACAGAGAACTGATGAAAGAAAATAAGCGCGCAGTACCCTGCAAGGAAAGCAACGTGGATAAAATGGGTTGCAGCCAACAAAGACACCCATGCGTGAGCCACCCGCTGTTGACGCGAGATGTCTTAATAAGCATTTCAACTACATCTCTCGTCTTGACACTTGAGCCATTCTCCACAATGCTGAGCCACTTCACTAGGTAATAAACCTACAGTTATTAATAAATAAAAATTAGATATTTTCCTTTTAATGTTATCTAAATATTAAGGTTATACAAATAATACTGTAGTGTTGTAGAAGTCGAATTTAAAAGATATCTCTAGGGTATTTCGCATTGACATTTGCCAGTTTGTGTCTTTTCTCGGCGAGCGCGGTTGATATTGCTCAATTTTCATCGATTAGTCATCGACCAACGGTCCTATCTCTTTGAGCGGCACAAGCCTCCAGTGGGGTCACGACAAGGGTGTAGGACCTATCAAAATGAGCGCAACCGAAGGTACATTTGCACGCGCCTAAATTTGCGTGTGATAGAAGTACCAGCAGTCAGCCGAGTTACAAATAGCTACCTCACATACTTTACAGCCGTATCGGGTCTGCGACCTTCGTTGATTTCCTGATATCGGCTGTAGATAGCCTCCTTTTTCCTTCCTTTTTTTAAAGGGTCGAGGC
>JABEEM010002126.1:0-33370 GCA_013363185.1 Fusarium secorum | reverse complement strand
TTGGTTGATGGACACACTGGTATCAGGCCACTCGGAACCATGTACATGGCATGAATCTACTTCATCATTCTCTCCAGTCGCGTCGGCCTACAACCCCGTCTATACTGAGCACTTTGACCAAAATGCAAATCTCAGCAATCCACTATTCAGCTACAGCGAGCTTTACTCCAGCATTGTCCTTCGAGAGACCCTCCAAGATGAATGTATACAAAGCGCCGTCCTGGCCCTTGGGTCGTTTTTTTACAGTGGATTTATCTTGAGCCAGAACGGTGTACAGATTGAGATCGCCAATCATCACAGACACCAATCTCTTCAGCTCTATAACGTTGCACTCCACGTTTTCCGCATGCGCATGCAGAGCTCGACTGGCACCACATCCCGATGGATGGTTCTCATGACCCCGCTGCTAGCCATGTATGAACTGCTCCAGGGCGACTTCGACGCTGCAGACAAACTTCTTAGTAGCGCGATTGAAGCACTCCGTTCTTCAGGAGATATCTCGCACATTTCGACCAGTGAGAGCTCTGGTATGTTTTCTTACACGAGTTTGGAGACTGTCGGAGACACAATACCTCTATTTACGATGACGAGTAAACAAAGCTGTCATGCAGACCAACAAGAGGATTCTGTTGTATTTATCCACTCAGAGCTGCTTGCAGCTGTCAATGAAGATTCAGACTTCCATGAGGGGTATTATGAGGATATGCTGCATGACGTGTCGATTCTGGATAATAATTACAGCTGGATGGGCTGATGTCGGTATTCGTACCGCGAGAGACCTTGGAGAATCTGATATCCATATTACAGCATAAATTGAGCTTGGCGATAGATGGAGGTCACGAACAACAGAAAGAGAGGAGCTGTAATGTTGGAGATGGAGACTGAGAGCTGTTCAACCAGCAGTTCAAACGATTTGCATAACGGTATGAAGCATATTCAACACAATAGATTATAAAAAAAGGGTGGCAGTAGTCTTTATATAATAAATTATCAAGCTCGATTCATATGAATGAATGATCTTCCCAATTACGATAAAGTTGATCCAAACTATTTCAGCGACACAACTTCAAGCACTGCATTGACAAATGCACCTGGTTTCTCCTGCGGAAGATTATGCCCCGCACCTGGAATTTGATGGTGTACACGTGGACCACTAAAGTACTTCGCTGAAGACGACCCGTTCGTCGGCGGAAAGTTGCCGTCTGCAAGTCCATCCAATGTTACAGTTGGGACTGAGATAACTGGCTGCTCAAGAAGCGCTTTCTCGATATCACTGTAATTTGGATCCCCTGGAGCATACAGCAGGCGATGCCTGTAGACATGAGTAACAACGCTGACATAGTCCGGGTTTACAAAAGTCTCAGCGGCAAGATCGAGATCTGCTTCGGTGTAGTTCCATTCAGGAGAGTTCTTGTCCCAAACCACCCTGGCTATGTCTTTCGGGTGTTCCGCCAAAGCCGCTTGTCCACGAGGAGTTAGGAAGTAGTAGAAGTACCAAAAGCCCGCTTCAATCTTGGCATCGAGTGGAACCCAGGCTTTTGATAGGTCTTGGATCAGGTAACTGTTGACCGACACTAGGCCAGCACAGCGTTCGGGCCACAGAGCTGCCGCAACGCAAGCACCACGTCCACCCCAGTCGTAGCCAGCAAAGATGGCTTTTTCGATGTTTAGAGCATCAAGCAAATCGATGATGTCGTGACCTAGAGCTGCTTGCTGGCCGGAACGAAAGGTCTCTGTGTGCAGAAAGGTGGTAGGTCCGTTACCGCGTAAATATGGGACAATAACACGGTATCCCTGTTTCACAAGAGCTGGGGCGACTTCTATGTAGCTGTGAATGTCGTAGGGCCAGCCGTGAAGAAGGAGAACGACCTGTGCATCTGGAGAACCGCCTTCATAGTATGCAACTTGAAGTCTGGTAGTGTTTACATACAGCAGTGGCTCGAGTCGGGATAGATTCTCGGTACGACGGTTTAGGTGTTTGGTGGAGTGCTCTTGGCCAAGTGAATAGTCAGGTGGCTGCAGACTGAGAGTCTGAGCTATGAAAGTAGCCAGAATGAAGAAGAGACAAATGATCATGGTGTCCTTAGTTGGGAGAGATGCTTGGCTGTATCCATGATCCACGGTGAGAATCGGCTTTTTGAAGAAAACGACGGCAATGATCGACCAATGATAAGGCCAACCTCGTATAAGTGAACTTCGTAAAACCAGTATGACATCGTACATCCTAAATTGCCGAAAGTGGCCTGGAACAAGTCTTACGTGAGATATATCACGCATTCGAGATTGGCTTCTGATTCCAAGTCGTGTTTTAGTCGACTATTGCCTTTTCGTCCTCTCACGGCATTGGTAAGCAAAAACCAATCAGTGGCCAGAAATGAAACTTCATGCCAATGGGTAGGAAAACACCGAAAAGCACGATGATGATGCATGGTTCGAATGGGTGAGTAACGATGAGAAGAAAGCTGATCTAGTCAGTTGTCCCCTTCTGAAGCTGAATAGCTGCTCTCTCGACAATTGTGTTATACTCTACAACGGATCTGAATGATCCTTTTGTTTAGGCTTAGAGTGAACAAAGATTAGGGAAAAAAGCGTTGAGATGATAAATACTTCTATGCAATGTCTCTCTCTGTTCGAACTGCCGACTTTGCCCGATTATCCCGACCCAGCCATAACAGCTCTGGCCTCCCGTTATGTCCACAAGTGTCAAGGATTGCTTTGTGCATAGTAATCTGATCTAACTCCAAGTTTGCTACTACCATGCCTTCTTCTGTTGCTAGCAACTCGTCTGTCAATTGTCGTCCGTCTGGTGCAAATATCCTTGCGTTTCCTCCACCAGGGACATTGAAGACCGGGGCTTGGTTTGTGCCCATCATGTCAATGGATGGCTGTGAGATTACCGTTGTAGAGTGTAGTGTATAACACTGGGCTTGGATAGAGTAGACGCGAGAGATGGCTGCTACCGCTGTACATAGATTAGATAAGTCTAGGTGGATAAAAATAATCTTACCGTTATCGGACATGGAATATGGTTCGGGTCCGCCTGAGTGGGCTGGTACACAGGGCCATGCCGCACAATGAATCTGCTCTCCTTGGGAAAAAGTATTGAAGTTGATCAGGGGATTGAAATGTTCCTAGAAGCGGTCAGTTCGCACAACCCTTGGGTACGGGGCCAAAACCCACTCCACAGGATAACTGCCCGACTCTCCCTACGGAAGTAAGAGCAACATTGTCAAGCGAGGGACCGTGCCCATCACCAAAAATAGTCCTCTCGATATGGAAAGGTTTGAGTTTCCGTCTAGTCACAAGAATTTCACCGTCGCTGTCAATTATGCATTGAGAAATATAGAGAGAGTCTCCGCTTCGCTCAGAGAACCCGAGACAAACAACGATATTGTTTTCTGCTGCACAAGACTTGATATCCTGCATTTCACTTGAATCAAGATTCAAAGAGTTTTTGGTATATCTCACGACCATCTCAAGATCCATTGGACGGGCCCTGGATGAGAGTCAGTTTAGTCATTTTCTCACGGAACGCAATGCTTACCAGATCCATGTCGGGTATCCCGGCAACCAAAGCTCAGGAAATGCAATGATATGCGCTCCTTTCGAAGCTGCGTCTTTGATCAGATCGCATGTTTTCGTGACAGTACCAGCCAAGTCAAACCAGACTGGTTCAGCTTGAACAACGGCTGCTTTGATAAGATTTGTGGTGGCAGACATGATAAGAATGATTCTTAAGTCAACTCTAAGTTTCTAGCAACTGAACGACACGATAGAATTTTTTCTTTTCCTCTGTTCTAAGCATAATTATTGATTCATTGTTATATTTACCATCGCTATTAGTATTTTGGACTTGATACATCACAACGTGTGTCCATGAGTGTGAATACGAGCAAACCTTTTTGATTGGTTCGTTTTTTCTGCACCTCGGAAACAGGCAAGACTATGCATTGGCTGATCTGACGTGAGATTCGGGGACCAAAAGATGGCTAACCAGCTTTGTTCAACTGGCTGACCAACAACATACTGGAGGCTCTGTTGGATAACTGGGCTCAGTTTAGATCTTGGCCATTGAGGATGGTTTGCTCGTGTATGCGCCGAGAGCCATGATGGAACATGAGGAATCAATAACTCATTCCTGCCTGAATCCAGGTTGCGCCTTAGCCTAAAGTTATTTTATTTGTAATAGAGGCTGAGCAAAATAAAGGATCTTTGTTCGAAGCACTCTGCTAGCATTGCCGAGGGAACCGTCATCGATAGCATTGATAGGTGATAGGGACGTGAAGGTATAAATCTAGTATCTACGCAAGCAGTAAGTTAGTGCTAATACAGATCGATCTGAATGCTCAAGTCAATATGCATTCTTCTTTTTTTCTAAGTCTTATTGGGCTCGGTGTCATTGCTCAGTCAGCTGCAGCCACACCAGTCAGGTCATGCAACGACATACCCCCTCCCATTGTACCAGGTGCCACGATCAGATCCGTCAAAAGTCGAATTTATCGCGACCACTCAGTTCCTGCACTTCCTCCAACACTACTTCAAGAAGTCACGCATTTAAACATCTGTGAAGTAAATGTCACTCTATCTCATTGGAATGAAGACGATACCGTTCTCGTGCAGACGTGGCTGCCTCTTAACAATTGGAACTCCCGTTATCTCGCTGTTGGAGGCGGTGCCTGGGCAGCTGGGCTTGGTCAATTTGATCTTGCTCTCCCCGTATCCCAAGGCTATGCTGTGTCTTCCACAAACGCTGGTCTCAGCGGGAATCCCATCGATCCGTCAGCATGGGCCTTGAAGCCTGATGGCACTGTCAACTATGGTCTTCTTGAGAACTTTGCTTCACGATCTGTCCATGACATGGCGGTTGTTGGCAAGGCAGTTGCAGCGTCTTTCTACAAGGTCCCGGCCACGAAGGCATACTTCAATGGTTGCTCTACTGGCGGACGTCAAGGACTGGCGGCAGCACAGCAGTATCCAAGTGATTTCGACGGGATTCTTGCTGGTGCTCCCGCCATCTACTGGTCGGAGTATGTCATCGCAGAGCTTTGGCCTCAAGTTGTGATGAGGGACTCGAACTATTATCCATCGACTTGTGAACTAGGTGCATTTGTATCAGCAGCCGTGAAATCATGTGACAGAAAGGACGGCATCGCGGATGGCGTGATTACAGACCCGCTCAACTGCGAGTACGACCCTTTCAATCTTGTCGACCAAAGAATTGAGTGCGGAAATGACAGCATAGTGATCAGCCAACTTGCGGCCTCAATCGTCAGCAAGATATGGAGAGGACCGACTGGCTCAAGAGTCAACTCTTTGTGGTACGGCATGCCCAAAGGTGCATCTCTTGCTGCATTGGCTGATACCAAGACAGTCAATGGCACAATCACTGGTGCGCCATTCATTGTTGCTGATACATGGGTGCGCAACTTCGTCAAGGCAGATGCAAGCTTTGACACATCACAACTTAATATCGCTGGCTTCGAAAAGCTATTTTCAGAGTCCCAGCACGGGTTTGGCCATATCATGGATTCATCGGATCCCAATCTCCATCGATTCAGGACAGCGGGCGGAAAGATGATTATCTGGCATGGCCTGAGTGATCAGTTGATTTATCCTCAGGATAGCATCCGATACTTCAAAGAGGTGCAGAAGAAGTTGAAGTCCAAGGGAAAAAGTGAGGATCTGGGTAACTTTCTTCGGCTGTTTCTTGCTCCTGGAGTTGATCATTGTGGTTACGGCCAAAGCGCTGGTGCGGTACCAACAGATCCATTTGGGGCACTGCTAGCTTGGGTTGAAGACGAGAAGCCTCCTCATACGTTGGATGCGCATACAAAACCAGACGCACTGACCCAGTTCTCACGAAAGATATGTCGTTATCCTGAAGTGGCAAAATACAAGGGTAAGGGGAACACGAACGACTCCAAGAACTACATTTGTGCTGTTCCATAACTGCATTAACTCAGGGACTTCGGTCAGACTACTTCGCACGATGTTCGTGAACGCCTGTTACACTGGGAGTATAGCTACATAAAATATATGGTGATACTGTTGGCAAGCTACAAATCATGGCAATTCATTGATCACTTCCGCTGTGGAGACTATGAATGTGAAATTCTGACGTGGGGGAAACAGCACCTGAAAAATACATTTTTGATGAGAGCCTACTACCGAAATAGATATGATACCTTCCCCAAAAACGAATTTGGTAATATATTAGGTTAGTATAACTGTATATCAGTGCAGCTATTTACTGCGAGTGCTAACAGTAAGGCCGTAAGTGAATGGAAATTTGGTTTAGGAAGTCCACAGTCATTCAATCTGAATATTATGAGTACGTAGTACATGTGAAAACGACCGATAAAGAGAAACGACCAGTATAGCCAGCATATTTGATAAATGCTATCAATTGCAGAACTAAGTCATAACCATGCCTCCCATCTTCTCAGATAATCCCTCCACGCCAACCTTGAGAAAGTGCTGATCAGTGTCGATCTGTTCACGTACAGGACCAGTCTTCAACTCATCAACGTCCCAATTAGCCCAGACAAAGCGGCCATGAAGAAAGCTGGCTTCAGGCGTTGCTGCCCAGACGGAGAAATGGCCTGGAAGATTTTCTATTAAACCTTCGTTAGTTGAAATCTTGGATCTGGAGTTCTGAAAGTTCTTACCATCATCGAAAACAAGGCCTTTCAGGTTATCTCCACCAACCCTCTTGGCAGAGTCCGTCAAAATACCACCTGGATGAAAACTGACAATCTGCATATCAGTGGGCTTGGTATCCTGTGCGATTTGCTGCAGGAGGAGAGTGCTGGCATTTTTGGTCAGCCCGTACGTTGGGCGGTCAGGACCCATTGTTGACCACATGTAAGCCGCACAGGTTGAGATATTGACCAGAAACTACCTATTATGAGCATAGGAGAGCTTGGAACGAAGGTGAAGATATCTTACTTTGGTATGGCCTGGGGCTGCCGTCTTTTGTTTGTAAAATCGCTCTGTCATATCGAGAGTACTTCGAACATTGGACTCAAAGTCACCCCAGACCTTGGACAGACCTCCATCAAGAATTGTCTCGATAGCGCCATAGCTTGCAGCACTCAAAACCAAGACATCGACAAAGATGTTCTCTGATTCAAGTGCCTTCCAGAGGTGCTCAGTGGATTTTAAGTCAGAGATATCACAAGTGCGGCCTTGTACATCCGTACCAGTGCCAAACTGACGGCCCTCTTCTTGGAGTTTGGCGGCTGCAGATGCGACTACATCTTTGCGACGTCCAAGGATAATGACACGGGCAGCATTCGCTTTGACAAAGCTGCGAGCGATAGCATATCCGATGCCACTATTGCCTCCGGTGACAACGACTGTTCTACCTGTCTGCTGTAGGGCAGGGAGAGTAGGGTCAATTGCCTGATAGGGCTTTTTGTGATATTGGTTCAAGGAGGGAAGACTCATGATGAATAGGATGCTTTGAGATATAACTCCAGTAAGGAAGGGGCAGGATGAGTTGAGTTGTTGGAATGAATCAATCGTAGGTGAATCGAACAAGCTTGAGCTTCATATTTATAACACTGTGACATATTCAAACGGAGCTGTTGGTGTGACAAAAGACGATGAATGAGTTGGTGATGCAGATTGATTGCAAAGCATACCCGCCTGGCTGCAGATTGTGAGAGGTCTGTTGCACTGTTTGGAAAGGTGAGCCTTACGACCTACTTACAGATACTGCGTAGATCATTCGGTGGCTGACTGATCGTCTTTGAAGAGTAATTACTTGCTCGACGTTGGTGATAAGGTTGAGCCAATCAGGATGTGTCGCTCGTGTTCTCAAGCCATTTCTCCGATGCGGAATTGCCTCCCGCCCCATGCGGAGTTTTGCTGACATATTCGTCCGAACCAATCCAACAATAGAGCTCGTATTTTAGGCGATGCAGTACGACAGATTAGACATGATGTTATCAGACGTGGTGAAGCAGCGACCACTTGCAATATGCTTATATGATTTTTTGATGAGGACATTGGCCATTTCTCTGGACTGTGGACAGCTAAGCATGTTACCAAGGCTTTTCCATTGCTCACCCATCAGGTATTTCATGGTAGTGGGAGCAAGATGAAATGAGCTAAAATTAAAGGACACGTTATTTATGATGGAATCAAGGAACCGGCCGGAATCAAATCTAACTTAGGCAACGACCAGCTTGAAACCTGCGAAGAAAATGGCCATCATTCTCTAGCTCATCGTGCACCGTCCTCATCAGTTACCTAAAGGATATGCAACTAGTTACACGAGATTGAATAAGCCCAAGGGGCAAAGTCTACAGAATTGCAGGACCCATCGGCGCTCAGAGCTATTTCAGTTTCAAACTGCGCGCATTCAACACTGGAAACCTTGATGGTTGGAATCGTTCCATCATTGCAAGGCTTCACAAGGCTAACTTTTATGTTGGTTGCTGGGAATTGCTCGACGTTGACACATGAGGTTCCATCGGCCCCTCCATAGACGTTGGCAGTGATGAAAGGTCGCCCGTTGCAATCTCCACTTAGCCACTCTTCAACTAAGACCTGCTGGGCAAAGACGCCGGCAAGGGACAGTGAGAGGGTAACTGGAAGTAGTATCTGTTTGGTGAACTTAGATAGCATCCTCGACAGAATTATGGGCGGCTTACCTTCATCGTAGCTCTTTTTGCTGGGCACTGAACACTGTGGCGGTAAGGTTGGCAACTCGAGGTTAGAGGAGAGCTTCCTGATCGATTGGGTTTTATATAGACCAAATATCTCTGGCTTTTAACAGAACTGAAGCCCGCTGACGTGATACTTTGTCGAGAATTACCTTCTGTTACGGGGCATAATGTCGAAATTTATGCCTGAATGAGGGTCACCGGAGTGTTGCTTTCCGACAGATGTTTCCGAATTTGGAAAACCGCACTCTACCTGAAATGCAGCTCATCAAAACTTCACACATCACACCACTCGCGAGAGGAAACCTGTAAACAACTAAGAACAGAACAACATGAGTGCTACCGTTGCTAATTGGAAGCTCATGTGACTGCATGTTTTCATGCCTGCCGAAAACTTATACTTGGGCCCTACAGAACGTCATTGATTATGAGAAAGCGAGATATTGAAATGAGTTAAGAGAGTGACTAAAGTTGGAAAGAAAGCTAAAAGGTCAAAACGGCATGATAAGCCTAAAATAATTCAAAGAGCTTGAATGTGTGAGGCAGCTGGGCATAGATAGCTATACCTGGGTGCACGACATGGTATCATGATGTCCTCCACTACTCACTGGCCTCCGTTATATCCACGATGGCACCTAATCCTTTTTGAGGATCTTGTCCAACCACGCAAAAATCACTCGCCCAAATTCCTGGGGAGCACCAGTCTGACAATGATATCCAGCAGTACCGTTAAAAATGTGAAGTTCAGCACGATCTCCCAAAGCTTCGGCCACTGGCTTAGACTGTCCAGATTGAAGTGTTTCGAATTCTCCGTCGGCAATCCAAACAGGCATCTGGATACGGTCCGTGATACCGCCACGTAGGTTATAGCTCTTTGCCAACTGGAAGAATTCGTAAGGGGACTTGGTTTTAAAACACCAGAGAGCCTGTAAGATGCCCCATTTGGTGGTGGTGGGGATCTCTGGATCGTCTTGAATCTTGCTAATGGCGTCGTCGAATGCTTCTTTATCACCCGACTCGAGAAGCTTGCGAAGCTCAGGGGTCAGATGAGCGGCGTATCCAGTGTATGCGTCCCAAATGCCACCGTTCAGCATGAGAGCGGTGAGTCGAGGTTCAAAAGCTGCGGCACGAGCAGCGAGATAGCCCCCGAAAGAGTGACCATACAGCACCAATTTCTTGGGATCAACAAAGGAATGTTTGTCGGAGAGGAGATAGTCGACGACGGGAGTCACAACTCGTTCCCAATCCGGGATGAAGCCGACACCTTGTTCTCGGCGAACAGTTGGCTGGCCTGGACCTTCGAAAGAAAAGATGTTGTATCCGCGAGCTAGTGCTGGAGCAACAACAGTTGCGTACAGGTCCTCCTGGGCAGCATCGAAGCCTTGAGTGAGCAACAGTGTCGGGAGTCGCTTGGTCTGGTTATTCTTGTAGGGTTGAGAATACCAAATACCCGAGACGTTAAAGTCACCAGCAGGAATCTCAACCCTCTCAGCTGGAACAGGCAAAGCCGCAATAGCTTTATCAAAAGCAGCACGTTGCTCATCCCAATACCCATTTATGCGAGGGTCATCCCAATCAGCGCGATTATAAGCATCAGCCCGGCGAAAATAGTTGGATACAGAGAACCAAGTCGCCCTGACATTGATAGGATCGTATGCAATCTTAGGGTCAAGAGCTTGGGTCTTGGTATAGTTTGCAAGATCGAACCATTCTTTGATGTAGCTCTCAAAATTGCCTGGAATGATATTTTTGGCGACGCTCAGAACGGGATTGACGTCTGCGCCGTCGTTGGCCATTTGACCAAGTCCGGTAAGGATGTCGAAGTTAAAACTGTCATCTTCGCTGAGGAAGAGGATGGGGTTCTCTTTGTCGTTGGCACTTGTTGTTCCTGCGTTCAGAAACGCTAAAAGAGTGCAGAGAGTAGAGAAAGAAGATGTTTTCATGGTTGCAACGATCGAAGTCTTGGTTAATGAGAAGTTGTTGATTGTTGTGATGGATTTCTGACTTTCGAGGATGTTGCTTGGGTTTTTATATCTGTCTTTCACCAGCTTTGCCGAGCCTCCAATCTGGCAATTAAATCCATACCTCGGCTGGTCTGGGAAGTCATTCCTGAACTCATGATGAGTAAAGTCTCCATAAAGGAACATGAAGCGATGAATCGTGACGGAAATAATTTTGAGTCCGTCAGCAGTACCCACCATCTGCGTCTCTCGCAAAGTCTAACCCTATTAAGTAGCGATCGTCAGACACAGCCGCCAGGACGACGTATGAGGCTCTCGCGTATTGCTCATGTCAGCATTCCACTAAATACGACTGAATTAAGCATAAGAACCATGTCCTCCCTGTAATCACCATCATCTACTGCAGACATCGCAAAACTCTACTCTGTTAAGTTCGCTCAATACTCCACCACGTCATGGTCAATCGAGGGGCCTCGCAAGGCTGCCTCACATGCAGACAACGCCGCGTCAAGTGCGATGAGAGAAAGCCTTGGTGCAAGGCATGTCTTCGTCTTGGCATTGAGTGCACGGGCTATGAGAAGCGTGGACTGAGATTTAAGGACGAGACTGTTCGATATCGAGCGGATTCAGCCGCTGTCACGCGCGTCAGCAAACATACAAAGCAGTCATCACTTGAGAGAACAATCATCCGATTACCATCAAGTCACCCGCAAGATCTTGCTGTACCATTCTTTTTGACATATGTTACTGACGTTGGTCGAAGTCTGGAATCGACAAGAGGCTTCTTAGAGTTTGTTCGCCCTGCTCTGGCTTCCGAGCGACATGATTCAGCTTTGAGCACTGCAGTGACAGCTACGTCAATCAAAATATGGTCCATGATCGGCAAGCTGCCCCCTTCGAGTCCTCTTCCCTACCAGCTTCTAGTGAAGGCCTTGAAGCGGCTTCACCAAGCGACCGAGGAGCCTGTGGAGAGAGGTTGCGATGAGACCGTGTTAGCTGCTCTTGTTCTTCAGATGCAAGATACCTTATCAGCTGTATCAGGTCAAACCAGAGCTCATGGCGCACATCGCGAGGGAGCATTAACTTTGCTGTTGCAGCGAGAAGACTGTTTTAAGAACTCAAAGTACTATGCTCACCTTGTTGGCAACCTTCTCCACTCTAGGGTATCCGTATCCGTGAGGAACAGAACACGACTGCCGACGAAGGATCTTGAGTGGATTGAGACAGAGGTTGCTCCGATCTTGCCTAGTAATCCGAGTTCTTGTCTTGACATGATTGGAGTATCTATCGCAGATCTCCAACATGCGTTCCGCGATATCTCACAGTCAACAATACTCTCTTCTCCCGATGCTAAGCTACGGCAACAAATCTGCAATTTGGATACAGAGTTACGAACCTGGTTGAAACGGATACCAGCGAGTTGGTATCCACGACGGATGAAAAGCGGTATCGATCTCCATCCATCGGTTCCTTCATATCGTGGTGCTTGCGAGATATACCCGAGCATACAAGTTGCGAATATCTGGAATGCCTGGCGTATCTATTGTCTCATTCTCGAGGATATCAAAGACCAACTTTCCAAATCCTCAACACCATCTGCAGCTCAGAATCCCGATGGTGAGAACAGCATTCCAGACCATGCAATGTTCTGGACTTCCAATCAGCGCAGAGTCCAAGAGCTTGTAGATTCTATATGTCTCAGTATCCCATTCTACCTAGGCAACTGCAACTACCCCACTGATATACTCTCAACGGGAAGCCCCGATATACTATACCCAAGTCATCATGATTTACCTGACGATGATGAAGGATATCTGAGGTTTAAAGCAAGCGATCAGTACGTGTCCAAACTTGATCACTCGCGCCATGTTACGCTCCATGGCCAGGTCCATGCGATAAGCGTCCTATCCTACGTTATCGATATATCCATGAATAGTCTTCGGAACCGGCCAAGGTTTCTGAGAGAGGAGCAGAAGGAATGGATATCAAGCCAGTTTATTCGATCCATCTACTCGATGAGGCCCATCTTTGGGGGTCTATCGGAAAGGAGAGCCCATCAAGGGACCGTTGACCTTGATCATAGCTTGCAAGCGGTGGATACAGTATCAATAGCTAAGACCTTTGCAATGAAGGTACAAAGAGAGCTGTGGACCATCAGTGTTTTGTAATAGATGAGAAATGTCACACCAACATAAGATGTTATCACTTCGAAAATGTCATGACCCAACAGTATCGAAATAAACAATAGCATGGTATCTGTACACACCATGGCCGTGTTGGAATGGACCAGTGGATAGAAGCAACCACTCCAGCACGCCATCACCCTTCAAAAAGCACGTTCAGCTACAGAACTCTATCTCACATCGACTGACACTCTATGGTATTTTTTAAGAAGTCCAAGAAGATCTGCCTTTGCATGAGCCTTTCATATCGCCTGAAACAATCGGGTTGGCTATATCATATATGCTTTGAGATCCAGGCTGGTCCAAACGCTCATCCCTGGTACCCACGGGAAGCAGCTTGATTTTGCTCCTCTACGAAAGAGGGTTCAGCAGGATGTTATAGTCTATCTAGTCAAAAACGGTTTACCAGGGTATGCAAGGCTGAAATCACCAACTATTCGTCGTGATGTTGTGATGCTGTGTGCCGCCTATAAGCGGACCTTTCCGCGTCTCTATGAGCTCGATGAACAGCACACATCTTTATGTGTAAGAGGTATTTGGAAACAAGAGCAACCGGCAATGGGGTTCATTGGCTTTGTCAGACCATCACTGGGCGCTATACCCCCTTTGGCAGAGATGCAAGCCCGATTACGGGTGCTAAACCCCTTCCGCCACATAAACTCAATCAGCTTAGGTCCGAGGATGAGGCTCATTACAAGCGACACTGCAGACCCGATGCTAGGTTAATATATGGCGTTGATCATGAAAGTTATGCATATCAGCTAGCCCTGGATTGAATTATGCACTTGACAACACCGGCTATTGGAGATGTTGAACAGGAGTGAAATACGAAGCCCGTATCGTCTTCTGGTTATCTGTGCTTAGAGGGCGCATCTTAATACCAACTTTCGACTCGTTGGGCCATGGCCTTGGGAAAACACCCAAGAGCTTTTTGTGTCTGATTAGTTCTGGCAGACCATCGTATGAAGGCTAATGATATTCGGTAGGCAGCTATCTCCTGGTACTGATACGTCAATAATTTTCAAGGTCATGTCCTTGTTTCGATTTTACAGATGACCATTATCCGCCCCCTCCGCCTCATGTTCCGATTTTCCATTCCATATGCGTTTGTCTACTATGATATCTTGAACATGTAATCATTCACTCGAGACCCAACAGGGTTCTCTCATTTAGTTCACTCCTGCAAATAATCACTCAATAAAATTTTCAACCGTTATTCCCGTTAGCATGCGCTTCGTCTGACAATCCGTGCCGAGATCCGATTTGAGAACCCAATACGGAACCCAAGGTAACTAAGCCCTTCTTAGCTCATAACCATCAAGGTTCACGAGTATTTAAAACACGACAGTCCTTTCTACAAATTGCTCTATTCCTCCGAGAAACACGGCAAAACGGCAAGTCACCGGCAATATCGGCTGCCTACGAGAGACCTTTTGTTTGAGAGGTTGCGTATTTGAAAAGTTTAATTGTTAAGCAGGATGAGCTATATATACTTCGACTCCCTCGGCTCCAATGCAATGTTTCGCATTCCGGTTATTCATTGATTAAGCTTCCTTGAATCGCTTATGTTTATTTCTTATACTTCGTTGAGGAGCAATGTCAGGACCTACCAACTTTGACCCCGAGAGGGTTAACCTCACTGAGTTCCAGTCAGTCACTGATCAAGGTCTCATCACCTGCTTCCTAACAACGGCTGGAAACCAATACGATGGCCCTCTTGGTATCAGAATTGGCTCACTATTTGTCATCCTCGTCGTCTCTACCGCAGTTACCTTTTTCCCAGTCGTGGCAACACGAATCCCTCGTCTCAAGATCCCGCTCTACGTCTACCTCTTTGCGCGATACTTCGGCTCCGGTGTCATCATCGCAACTGCATTTGTCCACCTGCTCGATCCTGCTTATTCAGAGATCGGACCGGCATCTTGTGTTGGTATGACTGGTGGTTGGTCTACTTACTCTTGGCCACCTGCTATCGCTCTCTCAGCAGCGATGTTCACTTTCCTATTCGACTTTCTTGCCGATTACTACGTTCAGTCTCGGTATGGGCTTCAGCATAATGATTCTGGTGTTGAGGATACTGTCACTACTTCCGGCGCAGATGGACACCAGCAACACTCTGATGACGGCTCGAACTCGAGAAGGCTTATGATCAATGGTCAGCATGATACAGAGGCCGCTACGTCAGAGAAACATCGTGGTGGTTATGCAGACTTTAAGGAACTTCAACACCTTGATGGCGATTCTGAAGAGACGGAGCTTGCATTCAAGACGCAAATCGCAGCCTTCCTTATCCTCGAATTCGGTGTCTTGTTTCACAGCGTTTTCATCGGTCTGAACCTGGGCGTCGCAGATACATCCGACTTCGATACTTTGTTCCCCGTCCTTGTCTTCCATCAGTCTTTTGAAGGACTCGGTATTGGAGCCAGACTCAGCGCCATCCCTTTCCCAAACCGACTTCGCAGTATGCCATGGCTTCTCTGTCTCGCTTATGGTTTGACAACACCAATCGCCATTGCAATTGGTCTCGGTATCCGAAAGACGTATGACAATTCATCCTACACCGCAAACATGGTCAATGGTATTTTTGACTCTATTTCGGCTGGAATTCTCATTTATACCGGATTTGTGGAGATGATTGCTAGAGATTTCCTCTTCAACCGTGAGAGGACGAACGACAGGGTCAGGCTGGGATTTATGATCGTCTGCGTCTTCCTGGGTGCTGGAATCATGGCTCTGGTTGGAAAGTGGGCTTAGTATTTGACAATCATTCTACCTATTTGATGGAAGTAAAAATTAGAATAATGGTCTTGTGTTCTCCAGAATCTCTATTTAATCTACCTCGATAAGCACTTTCAGAGCGTTATGCTTCGATGCTTCGCCAAATGTCTTGTAAGCACTTTCTACATCGCTCAGCTTGAAATCTAAACGGGAACTGTCAGTATGAATGCATCAGACTTTCGCTAGAGTACTTACTATGAGTGATCAGCTGCGAAGGTTGCAGCTTGCCGGATTGCACCAGCTTGAGCAACATGGGGGTAGTAACAGTATCCACCAGCTGAGTAGTGATCGCTGATAGACGTGCATTAGTGCCATATCAAACGGTAGATCAGAGAGCCAAGCCACTTACAGATGTTCTTGATCCATAGGTCCTGAAGATGGAGGTCCACTTTGGTGCCATGCACACCAACGTTTGCCAACACGCCGCCAACGGCGATGAGCTTTTGACAAAGCTCAAAGGTAGCAGGAATACCAACAGCCTCAATGACGGTATCGCAGCCTTTTCCATCGGTCAATTTCATCACTTGGGCAACAGCATCTTGACCGCTGACGACTGAATCAGTTGCGCCGAGCTTCTTGGCAACATCAAGTCTTGCATTGTCCATATCGACGGCAATGATCTTGGACGGTGAGTATAGCTGGGCAGTGATAATAGCAGCCAAGCCAACAGGTCCAGCGCCAACAACAACTACAGTCCCTCCAGGTTGGACTTTTCCACTCAGAACACCAACTTCAAGACCCGTTGGGAAGATGTCGCTGACCATCACCAAAGCAGCCTCATCTGCCCCATCAGGAATAGGGTGGAGACTCGAGTCGGCATGGGGAATGCGGACATATTCAGCTTGAGTTCCATCGATTGTGTTGCCGAGGATCCAACCGCCAGAGGTACAATGGCTATACATTCCCCTTCGGCAGTATTCACAGGTCGCGCAGCTTGAGATGCAAGAGATGAGAACTCTATCGCCCTCTTTGAAGCGTGCAATGGATGGGCCCACGGAATGGACAATGCCAACGCCTTCGTGGCCTAGAACTCTTCCTGGCTCACAGGTAGCGACATCGCCTTTTCGGATGTGCAGATCGGTTCCGCAGATGGTGGTCTTGGTGACTTTGATAATTGCATCTGTTGGTGATGAGATCTTGGGAAGAGGACGATCCTGGAGGGTAACAGAGCCATTACCGGCGTAGACGAGGGCCTTCATTTTTGATATTTGAGTACAGAGATGGAGCAATGGGGTTTATAGATATCAATTGATAGTTTTAGAAGAGAAATGAGATGTCCCTGACATCACCTTTTTTATAGCCTCTATCGGATCGGCAGTGGTCTGACCTCGCGGATCAGGCAATTCATCAGGCCGCTGTGATCGTGCGGGGTAGCGGCCGCAAAAGTCCGGGGTAAACGGACGCGGAACCGCATAACGCATGAACATGTTTCAGTTTCACCAATGACAATCAATCGCTGAAGATTCAATGCCTCGTGGAAGTAACCGTAGCAATGCATTTCAGCCCAAGGGAAAAGGGTCTTTTAAGCTAGCAGACTCTAACCAGTCGGATGACTCCAGGCGGAAAGTTCCAGTCGGTGAGCCACGTGTTGTATCGAATCAAAGTTTGGTGATTATCATGAGATATGTTTAGGAGCAGATATCGCATACCGGATACAAGCCGCGTTTCAGGGATTGTATACGAGTATGTCGGCAGATGAGAATGTCGCCAACTTGAACAGGGTCTTTTGTATGTATCTTCCTTGACGTTGTTTCGAAAATACCGGGTTTCGGCTGATCTTTTCTTTCCAGTTCAAAAACTCCCCCACAAATACATTTCGTTATTCTTACACGCCAAAATGAGTTCCTCTGCCTTTTTCTTTCCAATGTATAATATTCTCCACGTAGTATTCACACCACGGCTTTATTTATCCAACGCGTTTTCAATTCGTGTTTAAGCCCACTACTTTTGTAGCAAAAGAATAATCGTAAATCAGGCTTGCAACAATTCAGGAGAAATGCACATCTTGCAATAACCTATGGCCGCTAGATCAATTTAAAAGTTACAGGTTCGCCTTTAAATATTTCATCAACCCACTCTCTCGCCCCTCCCTTACCAGCATCCTCCCAAATTCCACCTGAGGTGTCAGACGCACTGCTCGGACTAGACGCCCAACCACCACTACCCCACGAGCGACGCCACTTTGAGATGCTATGCCCGTGGACATATCCGACTCTTCGGAATTGCTGACCCGTTGGATCGTTTCGATCGACGTTGAGTAATAGGCCAAATGGTCCTCGGTTATCTGCCTGGAATACCAAGAAATATCGAGATATCTTGTTTGACTTCGTTCGACCCCCGCCACAATCCCACTCCACCCTCAGATCGTCATCGGGGCCCAGAGACACAGTGTCGCTGTAAGGATCCTCCAGTTTCACATTGACGAGATGGCCACGAATAACAAGAACCGGAGGTTTCTCATCGCTGGTTATGATGTCCAGAATCTGCAAATTCGAGTCACTAGGTGTGATCCTGTCTGAATAGTAAACTGGTCCAGTGACAGACCCCCACGACCAAGTTGGAGCGCCCCCATCCTTGATTCTTCGATTGTTACCATCGCCTGCATTTCTATACCACAAAAGGTCTGCCTTCATCGTTTTTCGCCAAAGACCAGAAATATACTCGTCATTACTTCTGAGCCTTTGAGCGGCGTTAGCCAGGCCTTGGATGGCAGGCAGTCGATCAGTCGCAAACGTCAGGTCTAGCTCCGTGTATGCTGGGACGATTTCGGATCTCCAATTCGCCTCAGCCAAAGAAACATCAGGATCCTGAGGATGAAGAAAGTGCTTCATGACGCTTGTGGTACGGAGAGTCCTTAGTGAAGTCGCTGAGCATTCGCACTCGCACACCGATCTGCACTCCCACGCCATCTCGTTCTGCGAAAAGTGGAGGGTTCGCGGTGACAGTAACCGTTCCTGAAACACCCAGCCTCGCGTTGATAGCTTGCTTTGACCTGATCCACTTCTTCTGCTACTCCATGTATGATACGGAAGTTGCTGGGCTAAGAACCCACGCTCTCGGATATGTACGACCGCTGAGCCGGACTCGTCATTTCTACATTGCACAACGAACCTTTTCGGGACCTTTCGTGATGGTGGAGACAAAAAGCCCGATGTGCTGTCTGGTGCGGCATCGGCAAAAATGGTTACATGCGCGTTGGCATAAACTTGAGCCATTAGCGAAGCCTCGTGCTTCCAATCCTCTGGGGAATCCTGGACAATACACAAGGAATCAATCCATATGTAGGGAATTTCCAACGCCCGTGCCACTTTCAAAGCATCTTGGAAAGTCTGTGGAAGATCGTTGGGGAGCGAAACAGTGTATGCTTCTAGATTGGATAAAGTGGTCATTGTCGGCGTTTTCCCTCCCCAACAGTGGCTCAGAGTTGCATAGTGTGCTTGCTGGTTGGGCTCAGTTACTACAAGCCTGGGCGATACTGTGTCATTTCCAACTGATATAACCCGTGTTGGTAGCGTTGAAATAGTGGTCTTGGTACAATTCGCATGTTTTCCTTGGGCTTGACCACATGCGTTGAGCCACTCGCGTGCCAAAGACACACAACTTGGAGCTAACCCATATTCTGGTATATGGTAGCCCTGACCTATCAAGTCCCAGGGCAGAGAGACGTCATCTGTATTCAGTCAGATGTTGTATTGCTCAGACAAGGGTTTACATAACCTACCATCAGTTGTATATAGTTGCAATGTCTTTTCGCTGACAGAATGTGCAACGGGATCAGGATAAAGGTGGACAACCATGGGCCCTGGGTGCTTTGGTGGTTTGCTTTCAACAAGTACTGATTCATATAGAACCTCTGGCATAGTTGTTTCTTCTTCCAACGCTGTGCTAATCGCCTCCCATAAGAGAGCACAAGTGTGACATGGAGTACCATTAGCTGACTCTTTGAGGTCACTCATGCATATATTCAAGCCTCTAATTGTTGTGTCATATTCCAGGACCAGTGAATGACAGACTCGGCATGCAGATTCCGTTGGCTGACATGGCGGGGTTTCCACCGGTTTTGTGAACCCGGAAGTCATTATGTGGATTTGGAGTGACTGGTAAATCGGCTATCACGACATACGTCAGAGGCACGCCGCAAGGTATCGCACATATAACAAAGTTTGAGCCTCTTGTTCAAGCGATCTTAGCCATCTCAGTATTCTGTCTATAGATAGTCCTGAAACATCACCTAAAATGGTCAGCAGAGTTTGAGGGGCGGGGTAGTCAGCCAACCCATGGTTTAGGAAGGCGGTCGAAAATGGCAGCAGGATGTAAGACGTTCAAAATCTATCGAAATACTGGACCAGTAATATCCACAAAATAATATGATGGAGAGGGGACTGGACGAGAATGTCGGCAAGTTCATGAGAAGGGCCGTTCTGGAAGTAGCCAGGATGAACATATGTGAACTTATCCAGCTGCTTGATGATGGCGTTTTTGACTCTCGCATTGTTGTGGCCGATGGCAGGGACAGCAGCTCCGCCTGTAGAGTCAAAGATCTTTTGACGGGTCTTCATTGTGAAGCAAAGCCCATCGGCAGATTCCACAGTTGGTGCTGCAGAAGGTTAGACACTCTGGTAGAACAGAGAGGTCTCTGAGACGATAGGTTCGTCGATAATGGGGCCAAGAGATCCCATTGCGATAGAAGACAGGGTTTCGGTTGTGATGCAAGATTGCTGGTTTGAGTTCTAGTTCTCTAAACAGGAAGCAAGCTATATTGTAAGAAGGTGATATAGAAGAGTTTCAAGGGAGGTTTTATACTTTTTCTTCGATTCAATGTACGGTGCAATTTAATGTCCGGTATCAATAATCAAAGTCCTTTCGAGCGCTTACGGCAAACACGAAGCCATCCTGTCACTTCCCTCTACGGCAGGACATTTACCATCGCTTACACTTTTGCATATACAACAAGACCTCCGCATATCCTGAAGCTACAACATACTGACAGCTTCATTCTCCCACATACAGTTACAGGAGCTTTGATAGGTGTTCTTGCTCTCCACATCTGTAACAGTACTCTACACGAAAGAAACCTCGTGTCGATGACAATGACACAGCTGTGGAGTAGAGTTCCTTGTCTCAAGGTCTAATTCCGATTTACAGTGAGAAGTCGGCAATCGCTTCTCCTTCTGGCACTAATGTGACTCCGTGCTTACGCAAACATATGGCTCAGAGCGACATGCAGGACATGTCAGATCCTAGAAGGAATCCATTGCGAGCCTAGAATCCAGTTATTCTGCGACCCCTGTCGTATAAATCTCCCCATGTAGTGAACCCCCGCATAAGATCCTTCATTACTGGAGTCGCGGGATGTGATGGCCCGCAGCTATCCACACAGTTTGGGAGCATTCACGGTAATAAGCAGGAATAATAAGCATATTCAATAGATTCACTACTTTGTTGAACCTGCGTAATGCTTAATGTATCGCGGATGCCGAAGTATGCATGCTTCCCTACCAATTATCGTCGCCTGGAGGATTCAGCTTACATGAAATCCACTGTATTACGACAACACTTGTTTTCTTGCCACAACATCATCTCCGCTCTTCGTGTTTGCCGAGATCCTGAACAAAGAGATATTGAGAGAACAAGGGAGAAAACTAAACAAACAAGGTTCTTATGTTAATATTGCTGGCCCGGTTTACATGTTGGGTGAGCATGGAGCAACTATGATTAAGGAGGATTGGAATGTCCGATCATCATGGGCGTTAATGAGAGGAACTAGTCTAGCTCATCTTTTATGCTATTAGCTCATATAAACCTCATCAAGTCAGTTACTCTGATGTCTTCATCTCAAGTCAATTTCGGTATGCTGATCGTCCTTATCTGACGTCGACGAACTCTGTATGAACTGACCGGTATAGTTCGCCGATGTTTACCGGACCCTAATATCTCGCGAATCAAACTATGTCATCTTGATCGGAAACCCATAGCATTTTAGCCGAAATACAACATGACTATAAAGACAATCGTACTATCTAAGTGATTGATAGCCATGAAATCGCGGGGGTGATTGTCGTTCGTCTTTCCCCGCATTCGCTCAGATCACCGGGTTTCGCCATACGACATCCGGTCTTGTTGGGCAGTACTCAATGTCATGATACTGCTATCCTTCCCACTTTACGATATCATCCCAGCGTAACCCAGAAGGGCATTCCAGGTTCAGGGATGTATATCAATTTACCGTCGCTTAAAATATAAAGGGGCAGCTACTTAAGATATCGCTGTAGCCACGCGTTGTCTCTGGGCACGAGGTTACGGAGTACTATCCCATCTCACAGGCGGTAAACCTTTTCACCATGGGCTACCTAAATCGGATCTTTCCGGTGCTCATTCTCTGTTGGACGAGTGTTCTGGCGATGCTCCCTGCATCATATGATGTTGTGTGGGACAAACCTGGTGTCAACGGCTCAGCTGACTCTATGCCTCTCGGCGGCGGTGATATTGGCCTAAACACTTGGTATGAGAATGGTAAGCTAGTCATCAACTCTCTGGCAACATATTAGAGCGCGCGATTTGTAGTCTGGGTCTTCGCTCAAGACTCCTCAAATACTAACACACCGTCTCACAGGCACCATTCTCATGTACATTGCCAAGAGCGGGACCTTTGACGAGAACAATTCTCTGCTGAAGCTTGGTCGCGTCAGACTGTCCTTCGACCCCAATCCATTTGACAGCAAGTCATTCGAACAAAGACTACTGCTCAACGACGGTTACGTCAAGTACAATGGGGAAGACAATGCAACTGCCAAGATTTGGGTTGACGTCTTCAACCCCGTCGTACATGTTGAGGTCGATAGCCCCGAGAAGATTGCCGTCAAGGTCGCCTACGAAAGCTGGCGCTACGAGGACCGCCCGATCATCAACGAGGAGCGCAACCAGGGCTCCTGGGGCATCTACACTTCTAAGATCGCAAACGGTACTACTTACGCCGACAAGATTGGCTTCCATGAGAGTGGTGTACTTATGAGCCATCGTAATGAGAAGCTGGATCTCTGGAACTTTCAGATGAAGCAGCAAGGACTTGAGAAGCACTCTGATAAGATGTACAACCCCATGCGCGACAATGAGTTCGGCATCTTTGTCCACTCCGAGCAGTTGAAACCAGGCGCTGTCACGAACGGCCACTATATCAACACTACTTACAAAGCTTGGAACCTTGAGTCAAAAGCGCCTAGCAAGTCTGTGAAGGTTACACTATCCATGTATCAGGCTCAGACGAAGACCCACGATGAGTGGTACAAAGGTCTTAAGAATGTCATCAAGTCCGCAGTCAAGAACACCCAGGACGCGACTCTTGCCTGGTGGCACGATTATTGGGCTAGGTCCTACATCATCATCAACGAAGAGAAGGGCGAGAAGGATGCAGGCTTCCAGGTCGGGAAGAACTACCAGATCTGGCGGTACCTCATGGGATGTAATGCCAAGGGCGACTGGCCCACCAAGTTCAATGGTGGCCTTTGGACTTTTGATCCCATCTATGTCAACAATTGGCGTCCCTACACGCCCGACTATCGCCGCTGGGGTGGCGGTACATTCACTGCTCAGAACCAGCGTCTGCTGTACTGGCCTCTTCTTCGGTCGGGTGACTTTGATGTCATGACGCAGCAGTTTGATTTTTACAGGCGTATTACTCCCAACGCCGTTCTTCGTGGTCAGTCATACCAGGATATCGATGCTGGGTACTTTCTGGAGCAGATCGATAATACTGGCTTGTCGAATGTGTTTGAGTATAATGCGCAGTGGTATGATGATGATGCTAATACTCCGCGACCTGAATTCTTCCCAGATGGTGAGCTCTGGAATGTCTGGTTGAACCATGTGCAGGACACGGCCAAGTAAGTACTGCCCACTACCGACTCTCCCTTCTGTGAGATCGAATATGGAGGATTTCTAACAATTGACTCATAGTGAGTTTGCCGACATGATTTTACAGGCCAACATCTACTCTGGGTTCGATGTCAAACCGTACCTCGAGTTCATCGAGTATCAACTTGCTTGGTTCGACAAGTTTTACACTCGCGAAATGCAGAAGCGTAATCCTTGGCCCTTGACCGGTATGGCTGGAAACGAATCTCTGGTCATATATCCAGGCTCTGGTGCCGAGACATACAAAGAGTCATACAATCCTGTCTCCACCCTCGCTGGTCTGCGTCAAGTCGTCAAAGATCTCCTCATCGTCAACGAGTACGCACTCCAGAACAAGACTTACTACACCAAGTACCTGGCCAAGATCCCTGGGAACACTTTACGCCAGCAACAAGGACACACTTGCATTGCTCCCGCCGAAGCATACACACGCGTTCAAAACAGCGAAGTCCCTCAACTATATACTGTCTTCCCTTGGCCCGAATATGGTCTCGGTCTTCCCAACCTCACGCACGCTATCAACACCTACCTCTACGACACTGAGACTTTCGAATTCCATGGTAACACTGGCTGGAAGCAGGACGTCATCTGGCTTGCGCGAATGGGCTTCACAGCTAACGCTACTGCCATGACTGAGGAGAGGTATGCCCCAAGCAAAGTGTGCAAGTTCCCGACTTTTAAGGGCCCCAACTTCGATTGGACTCCTGATCTGAATCACTACGGTTCTGCTGCTATCGGACTCCAGGAGCAGCTCATTCAGACATTTGTTGAGAACGACATTAGGTTGCTTGCTGCTTGGCCCAAGACTTGGGACGCGCGATTCAAGGTCTGGGCTCCGCATAATACCACGGTTGAGGGCACCGTGAAGGCTGGTAAGATGGAGAAGCTTACGGTAATGCCCAAGTCTCGTAAAGGCGATGTCATTGTTGGTCAAGATTGAACGCGATAGTTTTATTGGCTTCAGCAGAGAAATAATCTGATTCATTAGTTTGCAACAAATCTCAATACTAGACCTATACTATCTGACTTTGCAAGTTTGAACTTCGAATATGAGCAACGCGCGGCTCGCGGAAGATTCCAGTTGCTTTGAAGAGATGACGTCATGAGCAGGGTCAAGATGATGAGTGAAAAAACAGCATTCCTATTAACTATCCCAGCATTATGTATACGACGAGTATCTTGAAAAACTAAAACGCAGAGGATGACCGAAGGACTCCATGCAGGTTATTCTTCTTAACAAGGGCAAGGAATGATCCAGCAATTGATGGGAATCGGGCATGGAATGATGCCGCAGAGCCTGCCATCGCAAGCACCACCTCCACGGAGCTCCATTTGAGGTTCTGCTGTCTCGGGAGCCTTCTGAGGATCTGCTTAATATTAGTATAAAGTACCAAAACTCGGCGCGCTGGTAGTCTGGGCGCGTTGTTGTCTTACCCATTGATTGCTGAGACTTGGGTTGATTGGTCTCGAGAGACTGAGAGTTTCTCATCTCGGACAGTTCTTGTGGCGCAGATTGAGAGGAAGACATTCTGATGGTGTATATGATAAGATTTAGGGTGCGCGATCGCCGTTCGAATCGATGATATGAGGTTGTTATTGAGGAATTAAGGTTGGCGTTCAGTTGACGGGCGCTGACGTTATATACGCGGCAGCGGTAATGAACGCAAAGCACGTGGCGCAGTTGCTGGATGAGGCTGAAGAGTGGCTGTGCCAAGGATCTACAGATCGGGAATAGCCCCACTTCAACACATATAAATAGCTTTATTTACTATACTCTCTAAGTTATTCTATATTATGATAAAGGTATCTCCTCAAGTCCAAGAGGGCTAGTGTATGGGAAAGCTACATGAACTGGTTCTTCATGATGCGCAGCAACACAGCCATATCGGCATTTCCCTAAGATGTAAACGGGCGGGTAAGACGCACGTAATCAGCCCCGCATTACGTGAACTCACTTTGGAAATACAAATACATAGTAGAAGTTTTGTGCTACTGGACCGGAGCCGATATTATGCCGAGCCTGCTTATGGTTATTGAAGAGTCAGGCTGCGGCTTTTTAATGCCCAACACTCTCACTTACCTTCTTCATCTCTTGTTCTAAAACTGGAAGGGACACTGCCTATTGCTGTCATAACGCAAACCCCTTAAAATAATCAACCTTATCGGCAAGATGTCCGCTTACTCCGTTGAAGCCAAACCCGAAAGCGCAGAACTCAACGATACAGATTCAACGGTCGCATGGAGTGACTGGAAACACGTTGGCGATCGCTTTGCACGAAAAAGGTCCAGAATTATTGGTCTCAATGATCACTGGAACAGTAACTGGATTTGGGATCCAGACCATCGCCAATACTTTAGACACAACCCAATGGAAAAGGCTATGCATATGGAGACTGTCAATACCGAGTTTCAGTTTTGTTACGAGCTCCCTGATAAAGACAGCATCCATACCAACCAAGAAGAAGAGCATATGCAGAAACATGATAGTGATTTAGCCGATGCTAAAGAAGAAGCAGACAGTTCGGTTGGTCCTGGAAAAACCGGTCAAAACTTTCCAGGTCTTCCGTCGGGTGGTGATCGGACTGATGGCATGGTGCCTCATCAAAAGATGATGACCCAACCACAGGGCTCCTCAATAATGGCTTCCCTCAGATCTTCGTTTCCATCTCTCCTCGGCCGATCTGCCGCTGCTGCTACAGCACAAGTAGCAAACGACAGTTCACGAGCAGAGAACCTAACTGCGATAGCTGCTTGGGTTTTTGGACCAACTATGCTAGGAGCTGCCGGTATTCAGGCCTACGGGACAATGAAGAGTGCCAATGCGGCTGAGAGGGCTGCCAATGCCCAAGAGTTCGCAAACCGCGCCAACGAAAGGAAAGCTCAAACGACCGATAAAAGTGTTCCGGCCACGAGCGGTGACAGGCCGGGAGGTCCTGGGAGCAGTGGAGATGTTGCAGAATCGCCTCCAGAGGTCAAAAGACTCGCTGAAATGATAGGTCAACAGCAAGAGATACGAAGTGTTTCAGCCACGGCAATTACTTCTGCCACTAATGTGGCCTCAAAGAGGGCAGATATTGGGGCAAACAAAACCAGAATTCACAACATTAGATCCCAAAGTGTTTCTGCCTCTGCCAAGTCATTACAACAGGCGCCTACGGCAAATTTATCTAAGTCAGAGTCACACACAAGCCAGATCCGCCCGGCACTTTCACAAAAGGCAATGTCCGAGAAACAAACCCAGTCCAAGAACGTTGCTACTGCTCGAAATGAGATAGCTCTACGCAAAGAATCGAGTGAGTATGATAAGGCCCTACACGCATTGCTAGATAGGAGATTGCAAGACGTGCGGAATAGGTTTGCATGAAATGAAGTTGATGTTTTCCATTCTGGCAGTTGGCTACCAGAGCATCGTCTAGTCATGTTTAGCTATGGGGAATTGCCAGCGCCGGTGAATTTATGGAGAAGTGAGACAGGGGGGCCTTGGGGTATTTCTCAGAGAAGACCAGGCTGTAAGTTGCTGACTTGTTGTCAATCTGAGGGCGGCCGTGCTCCGTTTTACCATTCGTTTTCTTTTCAAATACTCTCTATAGCGGTTTTTAACTCAGGCCATGTCTGGGGTGTCCATTTCAAGAGGCCTATAAGGTTAAGGACCAAAGAAGGTCCAAGTCCGGCACTCTCTATTCTGTAACAGAAGTCAGAAGTTTCATGTTGCATAAAACCTAGGGTAACAGCAGATAGTTGCAATATGCCGGGATAAGTACAAGGTGCAGGTAACGAGAAATTCATTACTTTTTCTAAGGCATAGTTCACTCGTAGCGGCCTCCCTGTAACCTACACTATAGTACACTACCTCATGTCTTATAACAGACAATGGATAGGAGGGTTTAACCAAGACCAGCTTGCAGCCCCCAGTAACGTAAAAGCAGCTATACCATGACGGCGATAGCTTTATCCTGCAGTTGTGTCAATTTTGCCCTTCCATTCCGTTGCTCGTGCCGCACCTGCATAGTTCGTAAAGGTCAGCAACTAGCCAAGATGACTTTGCGAGATGAGTAACTTACAGCGCTGAACTCTTGCGCGACGCTGATGTGGTTTTGATTCATGGTGGCGGTAGCCTGTAGAATGGTACAAATCGTGGCACCTGGACGTGTGCAGCAGCCTTGCTGTGCCAAGTCGTAGCTAGTAGCAGCCTCTGGCCCTGCTAGCATATTGGATGAAACTTGTATGAGGGTAGGTAGCGTTGTAAGGTTGGAAGAAAGCAGTATGAGTGGCAAGGACATTGACTTATCGCCGTAATGTAGATGATTGTTAGAGAGTTGCAAGTCGAGGTCAAGACGATGTTTAAATACCTGAATTTCTGGTAGTTCGTTAGGCTTACTTTCGGGGGCCATTGTTGGTGGGCAGTTCAGTTCGGTGGCTGTGTCAGCTTATGATTGGCTTTGTCCGTGAGAGGGAGCTTGATTGAGTGCCAACGAAACAAACAAGGCGTTCTCGGTGCGGCGCAGCGAACTCCATCGTTTGTCTTATTGGACGTTCACTTACGCAATCGCGCATAAAGAAACACGGAGGGTTTATACTCCTCGAGCTCGACAAATCGAAGCCTATGTTTCAATCATCCTCTCAACCAGTCTTAGTGGGTTTTCAATCCCACCATTTTTCCACTTTTTCTGATATCTGTCCCAGATAGTTTTTGCCGACGATTTCTGGTTCCTTCTACCACTGACTTTTCGCATTTTCCGGGCGTATATCGTCTCTGAGAGAGGCGAACTTCTCTATAACTTGTAAGAAATTGGTTATTTATAGTGTAAAGCTCTGTGGGCAGACTTTCTGCTTTCTGTCTGCGACTCCGCTAATTTCGATTACTACTTTCTCTTATAATGTCTATAATTATTATAGGAGAGAAATTCTCTTAGTTTGTTCTCAATAAAGATATTTATTTATTAAATGGATCTGCTACAAATTCTAGGACAGCTTGACCAAATTGAATCTCTGGCCTTAGGAGAGCGGCTGCACTAGCCATAATCGCAGTTCAGCCAACCCCCAAAAAGCAGTTATGCTTGCTGAAGTTGGATTTAGATAGGTATAAGTAAGATGATAAGGTCAAATAGCGGGGCGTCACCAGGTAGTTGAAAGTGATGCTGACGACACACACCCATTTATGCCTGCAGTCGCTTTTGGCCACTGCACCAAAGGGCGGGACTGTTTATCATGTTTGTACCGGAGCGCTGACCTCAACATGATCAACAAACACCTCGACTCTGGTCATGAAGTCATTTTGCAACGTCCCCGAACTAAGATACCAGACATAATCACCACTGGTAGTGATAAAGAACGCATCCCAATCAGGATCCTGTGACCTCGAACACGCCTGAGAGGAACCCGGTCCAGTTGTCCGACAGTCCAATTTCACAGCACTGCATCTGACAGAGGTGCCAGGACCCCCAAATGATGTGCAGTTGAGGGGCACACTGCCGTAGTAGAGATCGTGGTTCTCGCACCGCGTGATCAGGGCGTAAGGTAACCCGACTTGATAGAATGCACAGACGGTCACGCCATCCTGCTGGAGCTCTCCGGTCATCTCGTCAACTAGGAAGCGGACGGGGTTGAAAGTCGAGCCGCGGTCGCCGAAGATCATGGGAGTAAAAGTGTCGCCGTTGGACTTGACTTTGCCTCCGAGAGCTGGACCTTCACCGGCGACGAGAAAGTAGCCTGTTGGGACTGCCTCGGTGGTGGTGGTTGCGACAGTTGTAGTTGTTTCGACCGATGAAGCCTCTATTGTGAGGGCTGTAGTCGTATCGATTGAGGTGGCGGCTTCGGATGTTATAGCCGTAGAGGTTGGCTCGGCCAAAGGTTCAGTTGTTGAGACACTGCCTTCTGTGTAGTCGATGCTCGTTAGGCCAATTGCGGTCGAGGTCTCGGCTCCAGAGGTTTCAACTACATCGGTGTCGGTGCCAGACGCGGTGGAGTCACTCGTAGAAGAAACAGATTCGAGGAGCGTACTCGAGATGTCGGTCGCAACAGATGATGAAATGACCCCTGACACAACAGCTAAGTTGATCTGGTCAGTTCTCATGAGTTCACAGGTTCCCGGGAATAACATATACTGGAAGACGGTGGCTTGCAAGGGCTAGCAGCCACAAGCCCAACGGCCAGCGAAAACGAGGCGTAAAAGCGCATTGCCAACGAGAGACTAAGGTCAGAATTAGAGTGCCTGCAGTTTTACGATCAGACAAGATGTCAGTGGCGGTCGCAACACCTTAATAAACTCTCCGGCTTGACTCCTAAATGTTATCGCAAATAAAAGCGTTTTCTTCAGCTGACGTTAAACCCTGTCAATTCTACAGACTATCGATCGTGAAGCGGGGCTACGAGCTGTCAGCTAGCGCTTTGGAGTTTAACGGCCACAATAGTTCAACGCTTCAGGTACTAGCCTCATGCACTCCGAAATTAGCTGTGAATAATCACCGTGCGATTCTCCTGCTTTTATGTCACGAGTCTTGTTCAACACGATAGCATCACAACTCAAAATAACGAAAGCTCATACGAAGGATCACATTGTGATATTTTAACGTAATCTGTAACAGCAATGAATCAAGACCCATTGAACTCTCCACCACCATCACGGAAAACCTCTTCTTCCCACGTCGCTTTAGATCCCCGCGGCTTCCGGCTTCCATATCGACACGTCTCATTAGGCTCCATGCTCGGAAATCTATCATAGGCCGTCAGGTTGGAATTGAGCTTACCCATGCGGGGATATCTGTCCAACTCCTCTGCTGAAGCTGCCCAGTATCTGATCCTGCTGCCCTCAAGCTGAACAGTCGCCAAAGGCTCATCGCCTTCTCTGGGCAGCAGAGCGGTTCTGACAAGGCTACGCAGCTTCTGGTGGTACCATGGTCTATCCCACCATGTCTCACGTTTTTCCTTAAATTTGTTGTGATGCAGCATAGCTGGTACTGTTGAGAGGAAGAAATCCGTGTACAGAGGCATGTCGCTCCAGTCAACGGTCTTGCCGTGTTCGACCAGCGGGCTTTGAGCCGACTTGAGATCGTCTGGGATACCCTTCACCCGTACTGGTGATATACCGCGTACCTCAGAGTTCATATCAATGGACTCTTGGTCGCTCAACACGACAAAGTCACCGTCAAAGAGGTCATTCTCTGGACTGATCTCAGTTGCGAAAGTCTGTGCCGATATCTCCTGAGCGTAATCAAGTCCAACGTGAAATTCGAAATTCTCCCCCACGAAATCCTCCACATCAATGCTGACGTGGTTGTGTCTCTGCAACTCGCGCCAGACTTCCTGTGCACCGAGGAGTTCGCCAATCATACCCTGGTCGCTCCTTAAAGGGAAAGCCTCGCCGACCATTGCTTCGATCTTTTGCTTGGCGCGGCGAAACATTCGTCTCATATCGCCTGCTGGGCCAATGTACATGCCGCCATTGATCCATCTAGGTCTATTGTTGCGAGAGAAGGTAGTGTTCTTTTCCGTCTCCGGTCCATAGAGGTCTTCTCTCAAAGGAGACTCGGGCCAAAGCTCACACCTTAAATCCACACCGTATCGCTCAGGATTAGCAGGGTAGCAACTCTTTTGTGATGCCGCGACAATTGTCTGCTTCATCGGCATGGGCACATCCTTCCGCTTCCATTGTTTACGCAGTCTACCATTGGCTCTTCTGTTGATCTCATGGTATCGACTGAGAAGAACTTGAGCAGGGAGCTGGAACCAGACATCGTAGGCGTCAACCATGAGAACGACATCGTCTTCCTCTAGCTTCTCTTCTGCGGTAGCATTAGGGTGCATGACTGAGTCAAGGTAGTTCACCAAGCCGGTGATCTTGGGAAGATGCTTGCCAAGCCTCCAATGTGAGATGTCCCTATAGTCGACTCCCCAATTGATGATAACTGGACTTGGGTAGCCTAAGGCGAGCGAGCTAAAGATAGTCTTGCATAGGTTCGGACTTGGGTTTGAAGAAGGGATGATGAAGGCAAACCGACGGTCCTGGTCAACAAGGGCGTTTGGTTCCGTTGTGTTGACATGGTCCAGTTGCCAGTCTGCTGGTGTGATCTCCAGCTTCGACCACCAGGCCAAAGCATAGAAAGATAGAGATAATGCCAGAGATATGGAAATGACTTTGTAAATTATGGGTGCGCTCAAGACTACCGACAGAGGTGCCCTACTGGGCTTCGGATTGGGGAAGAGCATGTGAGCTTTGGTGTTTTGTTTTCGGGCTGTGGCTCAGCCACAGAATTTCGGTCAGCGAACACGAATGTAATAGTCAAAGGATTGCAGTAATGCGCGACGAAAATGACAACTATGAATGTCTCTGAAAGGGATATTGGTGGTTAGATGCCTGTTGAGATTGACGCGGGGATCTTTGTTGACGGTGAAGTGTCGAAGAGCTTAAGAAGAGGAGATAGCGACTACCCCTGATCTGCCCTTGTCTTGGTTGGTGGCTTGAGACATTGCAATTTAAAGGTTGAAGAAGAAGAATGGTGGCAAGTTTGGCACCCCCTTGCTTAAGATCGGCTGATAACTAATGTGAGGAGAGGACCCCCTTCGAACCGTTGAAAATGTCGTGAGCTTAATGTTCTTATTTACATATGCGGGTTTACGCCACTAATACGCTTTTTTTGCGTAGAAGTGGCGGTATTTTGCCAAGCTTCTGAACTAGAGGAACTCGAATTTGTGTCTGACACATGAGTCTGACAGAAGGTGGCATCTTCATTCTCAAAGCCACACTCACGTCTAAAACATAAGCATATTGCGTCCGCGTGAGAGCCGCATCGTTGGCTTGTTGTTCAACCAAGTGAAATTCACGTGAGACACACGACAGTCAAAGCGTTCTTCTTCTGTAACCTTCAAAATACAACGCCTAAACATGCACTTAATGCCCGGGAAACACACACTTAATTTTTATATAAAGAAATTGATTTAATTAGTTAGAAATATAGCAATACAGTGTAATACAGTATGAGACGTACTGTATTTCCACTTACTTAAACACCTTGAAGTCGCTTTTTAATAGCTCTCTTAATTAATAACTTAGTAAAATAGGCCTATTTAAGCTAAATTAAGTTAACGTACATGATAAGTGAGTTGGCCAGTCAAGCGAGTTGGCCAAAAATCCCTCATCTAACATCTTCTCAATTTGATCAATTGATTCTCAACCACCCAGTATGTCACAGTCTAATTATGAGGCTAGAATACTTCTTGCCCTTCAGGCTTATCAAAATCAACCAAAACTCAGCTTCCGACGCGCCGCAACTATTTATAAAGTCAATCATAATACTCTCATTAATCGCCATAAGGGCATCCAGTCTTAACGCGATACTATCCCACAGTCACGTCAGCTCTCTGATCTAGAGGAACAGATCCTTATTCACTTCATTCTCGACCTAGATTCGCGAGGATTTCCCCCCCGGCTTCGTAGTGTGAAAGAAATGGCTGATCAATTGCTTACTGACCGCGACGCGCTACCTGTTAGCACGCATTAGGCTCATAACTTCATTAAGCGATACCCAGAGCTCAAGACACATTTTTTTCGGAAATATGACTACTAGAGAGCCAAGTGCGAAGATCCAACCATTATCCGCGATTAGTTTCGGCTTGTAGTGAATATGATCGCGAAGTATGGCATCCGATCAGATGATATCTGGAACTTTGATGAGACCGGCTTTATGATGGGCCTTATTATGGCCGGAATGGCTATCACAGGTTCAGAAACACAGGGAAGGCCAAAATCAGTGCAGCCTGGAAATCGTGAATGGATTACTGCAATTCAGGCGATTAATGCAGAAGGTCAAGCGATCGCGCCGTTCATCATTGGTGCAGGCCAATATCACCTTGCCAATTAGTACCGAGA
>JABEEM010002122.1:0-13082 GCA_013363185.1 Fusarium secorum | reverse complement strand
GGGTACTGGATGGTATATTCCTTCTAGGACAAGAGGTGATAAGATAATATATAGTAACGCAGTTTATAATTCTCATCAGGAGGATTATTCTATTAACTGTTGGGATCAGCACGAGAGGAAGAATCTTGTTCTTGGGCTGACCGTAGACAGTAATCGAGATAATTTAAGTGTTGCCTCCTGGAGGTTCGCTGCAGCACCTCATGGCATCAGAGAAATGGTGAGCGGTTGGGTTATGGCCTACTACCCGTGCGCTCCACAGCCCCTGGTATTAAGGGCGGCGGCTTCGTTCAAGGAAATACGTTATAATGTTGGAGATTGTATTCGAAGCACCAATTAAAGAAGCAAAAGAGGAAACACCGGCTTCATGCAAGAAAAGAGACCTTGAGCCCTCTGGCTATACTAAAGTACGAGGATGTTGTCAGGTTACATAGAGACGTAACTGCGTTGCCGTATAGCTAATAGTGAAGATTCTTATAATAATGTTTCTACCATTTTATCCAGCTTGCATCCTCCCGCTCTTTGAAGGTTACATATACCTTTCCCCTTCCTACTTTCTCCGGATCTTAGATGCTGCTTTCAAGGGATCAAGAATCCAATCTTGATCCAGGTCACTTGGACTATCATCCTGTGACGTAAACCACGCGATTTCGAATCCCAAGACCTTAGAGTCCTTTGGGAATACGAATTTGGATATCTTGTCAGCATCTGCGTTTCCGATGTAGAAAGTGTCAGACTCAGAAACAATAACCCGGTGTCCCTTTTTGAGGGTCTTTTGGGTAGTGCCTTTATGCCATGTTTGAATGATCCAGTCCTTTGCCAAAGTGATGCTCTTTTCCGAGTCGGTGAGCGGATCATCCCATAAGATGACCGATTTCTTTGGAGTGAGGGCCTTGAGCCAGTTCAAAAATGTATTGAATAACTTGTTATCGTCCTTGGTGTTCCACATATATGCCACTTCATCGCCGCCAAAGTGATGGTAAGGTGAGCCGAAATAACCGTCGACGGTTGATACCAAGCTGCTGATATTATCATACACTGCTTTGTTGTTCTGTCTGATGTCAAGCTGGGCGTCCGGCTTTGTCAAGCTTGCCTTGCCTACTACCAAATTCTTTTTCCATATTCCCCTAATAGAGTGTTGTTAGATCATGATGTAGCAACGCTGAAGCGGGGGTATCGTATGACATACCAGATATCGCTATGACCAGGCATATCCGTCTCCGGATACACCATAATTCCCAGGTTCTCTGCATAGGAAACGATGTTCTGAATATCGGTGGGCGTATAATACGTGTGAGTCTGGCTGTACTTGACACTGGCATTCGTCAAACCCTCGCCCGCAGGCCAGAGCAGGGGAAAGCTTTCCGCATCGTAGATATGCCAATGAAAGACATTGAAGTTGTATTGGTGAAGCAAGGTCAACAAATGAAGAATGGCTTTGACGGGGAAGAACTTTCGGCCTGTATCCAGCATGAACCCTCTATGAGGATAGAGGTTGGAGGCCATCTTGTTGAGCTTTGAAATCGATGAGTTGCGAGAGTTATTTATTTTCTTATCCTGATGCAGCTTATTTATAGGGCTTATGGGCTGACCGGAATTCGGCAAGGTAAGGCAGACTGTGGTAGTAGGAGAAAAGCTTTTCCGGGGTAGCTGAGGTCACAGCTTTTATACAAGTCGCATAACCCGGCTCGAGCACAAGACGAGTGATAATCAAGCCTGCAAGTTGCAAACGGGTGATTGCACAATATAATTTAGGGTCAGGAAATCGTTTGATATTTTTTCTGGACCGAAAAGCTACAATGTCTCGTAGGATGCCTCCCGAAGGAATGTGGCTTGGATCGTTGATGACATGTAAGGCTAAAAAGAGTAAGGCTTAAGGGGGCTTAGCATATTCTCGGACTCGCTCGTGGTCTAATTACTCCCTATAATGAGTCCACATACCAGGAAGAAATATTGGAGGCTTTGGGATTAGAATGGTCTGATTTGCGTCAATAGCTGGCGCTAAGTTAGTCAGGCCTAGTCAGGTCATCCCGTCTAGCCTCAAAGCATTGTTTAATATTCCAAATAGAAGACAAAAGTGTAAAAGAGCGGTAAGAATATATATTACAGTGTTAATCATAGTACTTATCGCAGCCAGGTTTACTGCCATCTTGATTAGTGCTCTTTAACTAGAGCCAATACAAAGCCATTAAAGATGGGCGTGGGCAACATGGTGTGACATGCCACATTGGGCATCAGTGCAGCCTTGACTCTATGATCCTTCCCAATATGCGTCAAGATAGAATCCGCTCCAGGCTTTACCTCGCCATTCTTGAACATCGCCGGCACCACGTCGTCGAAGAAGACACATCCTCCAGGCCGGGTCAATTTAACAGCCCAGTCAAAGTGCTCAATATGATCCTCAAATTCAGCGTCGATAAAGACCAAATCAAATTGCCGTTTCTCCTCTGCCAGCTTGGGTAGGACATCAAGCGCAGCTCCGAGTATAACCTCCACGTCAAGACCTGCAACATTCTCAAGTGCGACGTCGCGATGTTTCGGGTCGATCTCAATGCTTGTTACTTTGGCACCACCTTGAGCAAAGCAGATAGCTGAGTATCCACCAAGCGTACCGATTTCTAGCACTGACTTTGCGCCCATGAGTTGAGTAAGGATAGAAAGATGTTGGCCAGACATGGGAGTGACGCTGATGGGAGGAAGGCCCTTGGCTTCTGAGTTGGCGAGGGCTTGTTCTAACTTGGAGTTGGGAGGAATCAGAGCATCATTGGCGAGAGTATCCAAAATGGGAGCCTTGCGGAAATTGTCGAAGTCGGCAGCAGCCGCTATAGCGTTGAAGTCAATGTCGGGCATGATGTGACTTGGTAGTAAGATATTTAGACTTTACGATTGAAGTAAAGGCAAATCGCAATGGTTTCTGTAATATTAAAACTGGCAAGACTCTAAGCATCGTTATAAATACCCAAATCTAACAATACAGTCTATAGGACGGATCCGAGATATGCCGCGTCCACGGACCGGACCGGACCGGACCTGAACAGATTCTCATGGTTGTGATTGGTTTCGTTCCTAGCCCGAAGATCTACCGGGCGCTGACGGAGTTTGGCGGATCCGCGGGTCCGAACACATGAGTATTGGTACAACCACAATGGCACCAGGCGCGCAGAGAAATGCCTGTCTCTCATGTCGCCAGAGAAAGCTCAAGTGTGATCGAAAGCATCCATGTGCGAATTGCATTGCTCGGTCGGTTGAGTGTACCGAGCAAGACCTGCCTCCAAACCGAGCAGTCAAAAGACCATTGCCTCTAGAGTCAGATTCTTCAACACTGTCGAGCATACTCTCGAGGTTAGACCAGATTGAGACTTATATCAGCCCAAACAAGAGAAGCAAAAATGTCGTAATATCGACCCCAATTGGCGATCAGCTCAACGCCATTCGCTTCAACGTGCCCAGCGTCTCGCAAACCCAAGCCCCCGCCTCCAATGACGTTGAGTCGATGCCTCCTGAAGATCAAATGCAAGCGACCAAATACTCGGTCAATGATAGCTTCTTGGTGAGTTGCACGAAAATTGATCTGTATCTGACTCTTTGTCACTAACAGCAGTAAGTATCGCGCGCTCACGTACGAGCTTAGTATATCCATCTCAGCAGGCTACAAATCTCAGAAAGCAGTCGAGCCTCGCCACATACAGCTCCCTCCCAAGTGGGAGGCAATGCGCCTGTTTGAAGTATACTTCCAATACTTGGGCCATGTCCAGAACATCATCTACGAACCCCATGCACGTATTCTCATAAACGAGGCATATGACCAGATTATTAACATCTCTGCAACGACTGCTCCTAGAGGCCTCGCCTTGATATTATCCGTCATAGCACTGGCGACGATCCTTGAGCCTGTGGATGGTGACTTGACTACAGCTATTCCAGTACTCAAGGAAAGACTGGGTTTATTCGCTGCCTACATTCGAATGGCGATGGACTGCCTAGAGCAGCATCGTCGACGAGCAGATCACACTCTCGAAAACGTCCAGGCATTGATCCTTCTCAGCTTTGGCATCCATCATACCGAAACCTTCTCTCCTCGGTATCGCGTCTTGCTCGCTGAAGCTATCGCTGTTTCTCATAGCCTTGGACTCCATGTTGTTGACCGGGTATCTGCTAAACGGGGCCATTCCAAGGTTGATGCGGACCCAATGACACAAGAGATAAAGAGAAGAGTTTGGTGGTATCTCGTGGCGACTGACTGGGCATCCTCAAAGGCAGAAGGTGAATATTTATGATGAAGATCAAGTTGACGTGCTGACTTGACCCAGGAACGTCTGGAGCTACCTACCTCATCCAACCAAACCTCATCAGTACCAACCTTCCAAGACATGTTGATGATGACGATCTCAGTAACTCCGATCGCAAGGAGCGGCCTCTTTCAGAGCCAACCACTATGTCTTACAATCTCCAGCGCATCAAAGTCGCTGAGGTAGTTCGCTGCATTTCCGATCTGATGCCACATGATCCAAGCGAAGCATCATGCGAGCTGATACTATCGCTCGACGCAAAGCTCGAGTCGCTACTATACGAGCTCCCGATATTCTTCAGAATGGACATGTCAGAATGTGAGGAAACCAAACAGATTGACCAGAAGCATCCCCATATCCCAATGCAGCGACTCTTAATCAACCTCCTAATCAACATTTTCCGCTGCGGACTACATTTTCCCTATCTCCCTGGACGTGTCAATAAGGCTCTACATGGATTCTCACGCCAGGCCAGTCTTAAGGCTGCTCGAGCCGTCCTGTCTTCACAGCGAGGTATGAGCGTGACGGATATGTTGCACTCTGCCGATTTCATGAAGATCCAGGGCACCATATTCCACATGTTTATCGGGGCACTTGTTCTCACTACGGATATCTGCTGCAATCGGGATGGCCAGACGCAGTTATCTGAGCTGATGGAGGTTCTGAAGAAGCTAGACGACGTTAAAGATCATTCCAAGATGGCTGCCAAGTTACTGGATATCTTAACGCAGTTGCTAGTCTCATATGGAATCTGGTCGCCATCTACGGCTATCTCTACATATACTGAAGACGCAACGCCACTTGACTTCGGTTTATCGGGATGTAAGAGCCCAGGGCTGGATAGTCTTGATGTGCCCTTCCTGTTCGATGAGTTGTGGGAGACATACATTGGGCAGCCTGGTGGCTTGGACATGCTGGATATTTTAGAAGCCTAAGATAAGGGTTAGACCATTAGCGCGCTATAAAAGACAATACAAACTTAGGACAAGAGTTTTATAAGTTTTCCTTCAAGAATTCAAAGTAACCCTTCATTAGTCCGCAGCCTGATAATATGGAATCTGGACCCGAGGGATTACTCACACCTTTGAGTCCTATGGTCGAGCCTCCTGACTGCTTAAGTTTTATAATAGTTCTGGGCAATTTTACATTTAATAAAAGAGGATCAGTCGAAAAGGACCTTCGCACTTTAGATGAGATTTCCACATGAATCTAGAAAATAACAACAAATACTTTTACTACGTAGTAGGACTCCGCCTGTCAAGGTCCATCCCTAAGTTCAATAAATCTACAGTACATAGGTGCTGTCCAGCGCCGAGCTGTCTTGCCCCAATAGTGCATAGGGGTGGTTGTCATAAAGAAGGTGAAAGACAACAGGCCAATGATAGTGAAAACCCAGGTTAGAGATTGACTGTCCATCCAGATACTCGCGCAGAAGGTGAATACAAGGGCGATACTATTGTTGATCACAGCCACGCCTACCATTCCCTCTAAAATCATATCCGGGTAGCAGTCGGCAAGATAGCTCATACCTTAGCATTGTGGTCAGGAGAAGGCATCTTCATTGTATAAGAAGGGAGTTGTCACTTACCAATATCTCCTGCGCATCCCCAGCCGAAACCTATGAAGCCAAGACCGATATAAGCGCCCCAAAGCTTAGGAAAAAGCCAGCCTTGATCAGATCCAATTCCAAAGAGAATAAGACCAACAGGGTTGATTATGGCTGCCGGATACATTAGCCATAATCGGTCTTCAGCTTCGCTTATGCCACCTCGACGCCGTGCCATCCACTCAACGAACTTATCCGAGAACCAACCTCCATAGAAGCAGCCAATAACAGCACCAATCAAAGTAGGTATGTTCATCAATGCCACCGAGGTATCGCCGTAGTTCCATGGGGCTTCGTAATAGTTATCCTCCTCGACAGTAAGGTAAAACGTCAGCCACGCATCTTGTGCACCCCATTGCAGCCCAGCATAGAGAACAGCAGGAAAGGTAAAGACTCGGAATGTTCCAAGAAGAGAGGAAAAGTATTGCTTGAAACCAAAGCCTATGAGCGTGGGCGACGGCGTCACTAGCGCAATCCGCTGCCAGTATGTCTTGGGTTCGTCCTGAAACGAGCTCACCTGCTCACCTGTTTCTGATGCATTGTCACTTCCAAAGCTGACTTTTTGCATCTTGGGAGCTTCTACATTGGTATTGGATAGGCGAATACCTTCGAGAACAGCTCTGCGACAAAAGCTTGTCTCCTCAAAGCCAAATAGAAAGACAACAAAGGTTGCTACGCTGATGATGGCAGCAAACCAGCCAATCCAGCTCCAGCCAAGATCACTGTCGGTGATAAGGCCAGCAAATAAGGGACCAAGAAAAGTCCCAACACTGGTGGCGAGGATATAGAGGCCCAGGACCAAACCGCGTTGATGACTATAGAACAGCTCCGAGAGCGACAGCTGTGCGGCAGCCTCGGCACATGACTCAGAGGCACCGACAAAGAGCTGGCTCCAAATAGCATCGGCAGAGCGCGTCGTCTTGGCGAACCATATACTCCCAGCAACGGACGAAAGGAGGCAGAGGAGGTATGTGCTGCGGCGGCCATACAAGGCGGGCAGTGGGGAGAGGAGAAGTGTCGTGTAACCGATGCCGGCGAATAAAACACCGGCACCTGTGTTCTCAGTGCTGTCGCTGATACCTTTCTCCAGCAGGGCATCTGAAGCACTGCCGGCGGAGTTGCTGGTGGCAGCAGTCAAGCCCACAACGAAGAGCACGAGGAATGCATGCCAGTATTTGCGCCATGGCGACCAGTTCAGAGGGTCGTTAGGGGAGTTGGTCGGTCGGGGGTTGAGCGTAACTCGGTGTCCCTCAGAGCCGAGAATGCGTTGCGTTCCAATAATATACTCGCTTCCAAGGTCGGTCGTTTGAGACTGCATGTTGTTCGTTTGGCTTGAATATAACGGGAAAGATCAGAGTTGTGATGAGCAGGATATTGGCTTCGGCATGACTATCTCATAGGCCATGAAGGCCGGTAATGAATTAAAAGAGGGACCGCACAATACTTACCGGAATGTTCGTATCTTTGGGGTAACTAACACCTCATTGGTTTAGGTTTGTGATGCCTCCAAGAGTAGTCTTTCTCTTCGTCCATAGGTATCAGTCAGTCGAAAATGAACATTTATGGCTCCCTTGGGTTAGTATAAGCCGTTAATACAGTCAGGGCTAACTGCGGAGAACATGCCTCATCGGGCCTGACAGGCTGAGTGTTATCACTATCTCGGGACTCGGCATGGAGATTCATCAGATTTTCCCGCATACTTACCTGATAACGATTGAACTAACAGGGACTCATCTCCATCGACTGCCTTCTTATGGCTTAGCTCTATGATCATCTTGATAAGGGCGTTCATACGAATGACGCGGCTGCCACCTAGCCGAATCTTGGTCCCTAATGATGCCCCCTTTCCCCGACCACTTGCCATGATTTAAGAGCCCTTTCATATCGCATGGGGTTGATACTTGGATAACGGCTAACACAAAACACCCCAGTCCAAACCTGACCCCAAACCCAATTTATCTTACTATCTGACACTATCCGAAACGCGCAACATGGCTACTACCTACATACCCAGTGCCTTGGAAAAGCCAAGCAATTGTGGCTCCAGTTTTGAGGGCCTGCTCGAGCGTGCTGTCATCACTGGTGCTGCTGAGAAAGCTCGAATGCGAGGAGATAACCCTCTTCCAAGCCTAGAGCCACAGAAGAAAGTGATTGTGGTGGGCGCTGGGATTTCTGGGCTCCGAGCTGCTTCGGTGCTGCGCCGCCACGGCCTCGATGTTGTAATCGTCGAGGCCCGTGACCGCATTGGTGGCCGCATCTGTGCCAGCAGCCAGCCCGGGAAGACGCGTGATCTCGGTACGTGCCAGTCCGACAACACATGTAGTTAACAGTAAGCTGCAGACCTCAGAGCTTGGGCTGTGTGCCGTCTTATCACACCTGCATGTCTAATGCCGGTGTAGGTATGTCAACACATACGTTCCTTCTAAGGGTACAACTTGTCGTCGTCATGAGATATGCTAACGTTTGCCTTTTTCCTTTTCTCTAAAGGCGCTGCTTGGATGCACGAAACATCGCAAAACAAATTGACCAAGTTGATCCCGAAGCTGGGAGTCGACTATTACTACGATGACGGGGCTCCTTTGTACTACACCTCTTACGGTAAAGCCGGCGCTCAATTCAAAGCCAAGAAAGTGGCGGATGAATTCGCCGATTACTGTGAGTGGTTTTATAAGAATAATCCGGATGCCCAAGACAAAAGCGTCGACGAGTTAGTAAGATCATTTGTGAAGAAGCACGATCTGATAACTGAAGATGAGCGCCTTTGGGCCCACAAGCTACTAGAGAGGTCAGTAAAAGTCCCCTGAAAGACATTTGTCTTCTTCGCAACAATTGACAAGCACATGTTAACAATACTATAGATAGAGCTTTGGATAGGCACAAGTACGTCTGTAGCATCTTCCAAGCACCTCAGCTATTTTGTTACGGAGCGCAACCTCTACGTTCTACATGGTGGCTACCAGAAGATCGTTGGGTGGACAGCTGAGTCGATCCTCGACTCTATTTACCTAAATCACCATGTCAGCCATATTCAGTGGAGCGAGGATGGAGCCTCACGTGCCGTCGTCACCTGTCAGAACGCCCAGGGCAAGGAAGAGCGTTTGGTGGCTGATGCTGTCGTTGTGACAGTGCCTTTGGGTGTCCTTCGTCGTCAGTTGGTTTCATTCTCGCCCGCCCTTCCGGTTGATATAAGTGAGGGGATCAATCGATTCAGTTATGGCGCTCTGGGCAAGGTATTCTTTGAGTTTGCCGAGGTCTTCTGGACCAAGGACCATGACCAGCTCATATACTACCCGGCACCCCCTGAACATCAAGAAGAAGGACTTGTCACAGATGGCATCCTAGCCCATCCTACTGTTACCGTTAACACCTGGCTCATGTCGGGGAAGAAGGAGCTATGTGTCCAGGTTGCCGAACCCTTGACGCAGCGGGTCGAAGCAATGAGTAATGAGGAACTGTATAGCTTCTTCCGGCCTCTGTTCAATCTTTACCGTACTGAGCCATACAAGGCCCTACCTCAACTTGTGAGTATCGAGTGCACAAAATGGACTCAGGATCCGTTGGCTGGTTTTGGAACCTACTCGGCCGACAAGGTCGGTGATGAACCCAGCCTGTTCACTGACGCTTTGACCAATCACAAACATAGCCGTCTGCAGTTTGCCGGTGAGCATTGCACTTTGGTTGCTAATGGATGCGTTCACGGAGCCTTTGCTACTGGTGAGACGGCTGCTACTAACTTGCTGAGTTCTTTTGGAATTGAGTATGATGGCGGCGACCTTGTTAGTCTCATAAATGGCTTAAATTAAGCCGATGAGTCTCAGCAGTGGCTCGGATAACACATATAATAAGTTATAGATCAGGCAAAGCCGAATAGAGCTTGCTTTTGAGTTTTTAATCTCACGACCTTAAAGAAGCTGATAACGCGTTTTAACTTTTCCCAATCCCTCTCATTTACCTATAAATCAAGCCGCAACTGATATGTCCAGCTCTTCTCTGCCTTCAAACTCAATGACGGTGCGCCTCGCCGAAGCTGTTTATTGGCGTCGTAATAATAGCCACCCAAAATTGTATCAGGACATTGCACCGTCGATATAATGGCGCCCAAGGCAGAGGTCAGATGTATCGTCTGTCGGAAACCGGGATCGCTCAGGTGTGCTGGGTGCTAAGACGCCGAGTACTGCTCAGCCAACTGCCAACACAGTGATTGGAACATGCACAAACTGGTTTGCAAGAAGCTATCCTCCTTTTCTAGTGAACCGCGACCATCCAAGGACCTTTTCAGGGCAAGGATATTTCCTTATCGGCATCAAGTCCCGAGTTCTGCTGGGGAGTTTTCAAGAAACACAAGCTTGAGGCTCATGAGCTCATAAGTATGCACTTTTTTATCGACAGTGATGTAACGTCCCAGGGCTAGATAGTCTTGATATGCCCTTCCTGTTCGATGAGTTATGGGGGACATATTTCAAGCAGTCTTCTAGCTTTGATATGACAGATGTGAGGAGAGTATGAGAACTATTTGCTAAATTTTTCATCTAAAGTAGAGGTAAATTAATAACCTATAATTATGACTCTGAAGAAAATAACCTATATCTAACAGTAGATCCTCGTCTTATCAAGCTTTGTATCCCTTACCTCCGTAGTAAGAGCAATTTTTCCGAGGTCCATGTCGGGCTGAACATCCTGTATCTGAACCCTCATTTTCTTTGTCACAAGAAGTCGATCCCCTGCACTGACGCCACTTCCCACGTAGGGAGACTCACTGGTAACCTTGATGTAAGGGGAGTCTCGCGTCAGCCCGTCAATGCTTTCAAGGAAGTCAGGAGCCACAATAATCTGGCGAATGACAATGTTGGCTATGGTACAAGCCAATAGTATGAGTGTTGATATCGCAGAAACACAGAACCATGCGGCATTCATGGTATACTGCTTCTCGGTGAATTCGGTCCAGGTTGCGGTTGTCTTATGCCAAAAGTCGTTACGCCCAGAAAGGGTAGTCCCGTCAGCACCTGTAAGAACAGTGCTATTGTACGTTGCCATTAAGAACGTGTTCAATGCTGTTGAAAGCCTACCTTCGAAGTGTGCCCGGGATATGTTTGTGAAACAACCTGTAAAGTAAGCTTCTATGCCGTTGTACATTGTCAGAGGATCATAGATAAAGCTCTCGAGAGAGCTTGCTCTCCACTTCAGATATGATGCCGTCGTAAACGGCATTTCGAACAATATCCCTTGTGCAAGTGGCGCGTCAGAGAGGTCCGTCAAATTTGAGGAGAACCTTGGCTCTTTCGTCCGGCGGATCTGCGTCGTTCGGCATTCCAAATCCCCGAAGTCGCCCGATCTCGTGCAGTTTACGGTAGCGTCAACATTTGAGGTACTAACGTTACACACGCGAAGCCTGAGGGTTTCCTTCCACTGACTCGTCGGACAGGTGCTACCAAAAACCATCTGTAGGTATGATACAGGCTTGAGACTGTTTTGGACAGGGTGTATATGAGGCCAGGTGAGGTTGTCGTTAACGAGGTCCAACCACATGTTTGGGTAGGTCCCAAGGTTAACAGGGAGGTTTAATGGGGATTGCTGAGCAGATAGCGACTCGTAAGATGTTGAATCCATTCTGTGCCAAAGGACCTTTGGCTTCTCTTCAGAACCCTGTGGTGATAGCCAAGAGCGACCGTCAAATTCTTCACCACACTTGAGGATTTGATATCGCGATTGCAACACCATACTGGAATTACCCTCCCGAGACAAAGACCCCCCACGAATGGGAACACCCATAAAGGAAGAGTATGGAACAATTTGATTTGACGGTACCGGTATCCATGCCGTTGGATTACCATCATCGTAGTCTGGGAGATACTCCATAAATGGAATGCGGACATTCCGCCATTGATCTTGTTGGCCAAGGCGAACTGCCCGTGGCGTCCCTCCCAGCTTTTCGACAACAATCTTGAACTGGGGACTCGAGGTGTTGGCATGTGAAAGCAATATCTCAGATGCAGATAATGCAGCGAGAACTGTCCTTCGAAAGGCGTTTATCTCGAACGCTGTCCTGGAGCCACCAACAAACACGTTTGTATCTCCTTCAAGGCCTGTCGATGGGTATCCTCCGGTGGCCATTAGAGGTACCTGCGAGAAGTAATGCGCAGCAGGGATGTGTATAGTCTGCGTATTCGTACGCGAACCGAGCGATCGAACGACTGCCTGTCCTCCCAGAGGGCTTAAGCACCATAATGCTGCAATTGAGAGTGTCCAGATGCGAACAATCCTCAAAGTAAAGAGATTTTTCAAGGTCGATACTGTAGTCTGGCCAGTCAACAGAAACTCCAGCGAGCCAAGGGTCGTTCCTCGTTCAGCACTGAACAAAGCAAGAGTCTTGAGAAACGGCCCGATAACCGCCGCGAATGAGATAGGCCAGAAAGTTGCAGCCAGTTGCAAAGCCTCAAGCGTATTCTCACCGAAGGAGCTTTTCTTCTTGTTATGAAGTGAGACTACAATTCCCAGAAGAACTAGGGCTTTGGTTAGTGGTACTGCTTGGGGAAAGAATTCGAAGTCTGTCTCCTACCAATGTATGTGAGAGGAACGACCAGAAGCAGCGCAGGGGTGCCAATTCTCAAAATCCGAGGAGGGGAGGACTTTCGAAGTGGTAGATGAGCTGTCCGGGTACCGCCAGCGCCCGTCCCAGGGGCTTCTTCTGTCGCTGTGTAAACCTCCATCAATGCCGTCTTTTCGGCGATCTCTGGTTTTGCTCCGGCATCTCTCTGCGCGGATAAATCGACATCCACCAACTGTGCGCTGCTTGTAGTAATTGGAGCGGCCATAGCAGCAAGTGATGTCTTGGGGGGGGATTTGGAGATGCAGGAGTAAAGAAGAAAGAGGGGGGACGAACTCCTGGTAACCAGGGTGTATATAATGGCTAAATGCGAAACAACCCTTAATTAAATCTTCGCTGTTGGCTGTACAGCTCATGCATGCCAAGACTGTTGGTTGGTCCTTTCGTCCATGCGGCCTGTTGTTTACCCAAAATCCCTGTAATGCACGGAATATAAAATTAGCTTGCTAACAGTGTAATAAATATACTTAGATACCCGAGCTTAAGAATTATTAATATTAATAGTAAAGGTAGAATAAATTATAAGATATATTATTTAGCTAACTATATAAATTAATATATAACATAACGTGTTTTATAAGCGAGT
>JABEEM010002117.1:0-39807 GCA_013363185.1 Fusarium secorum | reverse complement strand
GGCCCCCCGGCTCGAGCCAACGGGTAAGTCGTATTCAGCAGGTCTTCTCACCAGTCCTTGGGAAGCAAGAGGACTGGGGACTTTAAAAGAGGATGCTAACAATAAAATAAACTAAACTCAGCAAAGAGTCCCCCACAACTCCCTGAAGCTTGGGAAACCGAGCCCCTGGGTAATCAGCAGGAGGAGGCTATAGGCGATGTTATCATCCCCAGAGCCGCATAGTTTGTCACAGAGAATCAGCTTTGTAATGATGCCCAAGTCCGAATGTCTAAAAAACGACCTAATGCTATTATACTACAGGCATGCCTCTGAAAGAAAGAGATAAATAATATATTCTCTTAATCAGATAGGGAACCCGACTTGATCAGCACGGAAAATAAGTCACATGCGACTTCGCAGGATAGATGTCTTGTAAACTACATCGACCATGAGATTCAGGATAGGTTTAACGAGTCATCGGCTTGTCGGGGTCCGACTACGCTTTCTGAATATGTCAAGAGGCTTGCGCGTGAGAATCCTGCTGCGTGGAACGATTACCTTGATGCGTACCGTCAGAAGATCACAGACCCTTCGGCATTCATCCTCAACCGTGTTGACAGTGAGCAGCATGCCCGCGAACTCCTCATCCACGCCGCCAGTTTAACCGCCGTCCTTTGCTATACGCTGGTTACCTTTGGTCAGATCAAAAACCACACTGGGCTTGAGTACAACTTTATTGTCCTCGATGAAGCCGCCAGAATGCCAGAATCATTGTCTCTCATCCCTATGGTGAAATGTCCCGAGGCATCATTGCTTATTGTCTCCGACAATAAGCAATTCGGGCCTGTCGTGGCGACATTGGACCGTAAGGACTGGCAGTCGTTTTTTGGTCCTCAATGTGCCACAAGCTTGTTTGAACGCATTGAGAAATCAGGCGCCCTGCTGTTTAGGTTGAAGTCCAATTACCGCGCCCATGGAAAAGCTGACTATATCGCATCTAAGACTGGGTCGCTATACCCAAATATCATGGTTAATATCCCGGAAGTTCAAGAAATTCAAATCGGCACCTCATACGCGAACCTAGCAACTGCACGGCTTGCCGTATCGCTAGCCATCCAGGTTTACCGAGAGGCAAGGATCTTGAATGCCAGAGATGCAGATGAACTTCAACGCGGTCAAGCCGTCAAGGCCAGACGCGGATCTATAATTATCAGCACTATGTATGCAGTTCAGAAGAGGAACATGGAGCTGCTACTTAAAGAGGCCATGACTGCAGAACTTCCGCCTGGCTTGGTTGAGGTTAGAACTGTGGACGGATCGAAAACTCGGGACCTTAATCCTAAATAATAAAAAGATTTAGGTAACTTAGTATAAGTTTAGGATACCTTTGCTAAGTTTAGGATACCTTTTGCTAAGTTTAGGATACTATTTGCTGAGTTTAGGATACTATTTGCTGAGCTTATTTCAACGCCCTATATTAAGGTCTGATGTTTTCTTGCCCCCTAGGGCAGTCAATTGCCGTCTTTGTCAAGGAGCTGCTAGAGTCTTCTTTCAAATCGTTTCCTGGTCCCATCTTCGGAGCGACATGCGTATCCCGTGGTGTCTTTTTCCAGGGTTTGTCCCACCAAGCACCTGGGATGGCACCTTGAGCAGTAGACAGGGGGATAGTCTTTGGGAATAGAATCACCGAAACTCCCAGTAGGTAAGAGGGCAGGGCTAGTATCGAGATGTCCTATTTTGCTTTGACTCAAACTCCATAAGGGACCTGCTAGGGATGGCTCGAACTTAGGAGCGTCTATTACGACACATTGAAGGCACTTCCAATAGATCGCTCTCTTTCGGACCCTATTTCTCCCTCTCTGAATGAAACATGTGATTCGGTGGCGGTCCAGCTGGTCGGGTTGGGTTCGAGCCTTGCAGGAATGACTCGCAGGCGGTCTTTCTTTCTTTTTAGAGCGAGGGAGCTGAAAATGAGGTGTAGTACCTCATCAACGGGAATAATACCACTTCCAGGAGTGGACAAGAGTGTACAAGCCAGAATGTACTTGATAAAGGACTCGGGAATATGATGTCTCCTAAAAATGATTATCTGTGTAATTATTTTGAATTATCATGCCCTCCCTTGAGTAATGCAGAGAGGTAGGTACTCTTAAGTATCAGGATGGCTATCAGCCTCCTGTGGCTTTGCTTGTTACATCTCTCGTGGCGTCAAGTCACAGGGGGGGGCATCCTTCAACCATGATGGGATCTGATCCCCCTCGAATTGCATATGACGATATCCTCATCATTACGTTGGGATCACCAACTTTCGATCACGGGCTTATCTTATCATCGCTCACTAGTTACGGTCAATTTCAGTTCCACGTTCAAACGATCGCGGCCGTTCCACCAGACACAGCGCCGTAGGAAACCGCCGTATCGTTAGGCCAGTCGCTGGCAGAGTCCACTAGAGTTGGAATTGTCTGGCAACCAGAGCCAAACCCAAAGTCAAAGTCAAAGCCCACGCCAAACAAACAGAGGTAGATCCAGAGGGGGATGGCCTCTTTAAGTAAGCCGCATCCCCACAAGGTTCGCATTTCCGGTGCATTACGCGGGCTATTTCTATATATATTCTCTGGCATCTGGCTTTGGTGATATTGCAACCAGCACTCATTCACTCACTGCAGTCTCATTACGGAAGTCTGTTGTAAGATTAGATACCGTTGCAAATACGCTCAAGCGAGCTCGCTATATACCTACTCACATAGTCGTAACTTAAGCATCGCGAATCATTGACAGAGGGATATCCTGACAATCTTTGCTAACATGGGCTTTCTCAAACCTGAAGTTGGCAAGGCCCGGAAGGTAAGGATTAATCTCAATCTTCAACTTGAACGCAAGTTAACTCGTACTCCAGCCAAAATTCGACCTTCATCTCAAGGTACATCCCTCAATCTACATCCAGCCACTCTATGAGGAAACCTTGACTTATACTTCCTAGATTTACGACCTCAACAACGTGCCGCTCGTTTCTGGTCAGGCTTTTGTCAAATGGCACCTCTCTCACTCAATGACCGCGGAGCATCGCGGGCGCACGCAGAAATGCCCAATCGCCAACCACAGAGTTGAATGGGGCTTCGTCACCGCTGTGCCCTCTATCCGCATATCCGTAGACCGCAATAACAACCTTACCGAATGTCCCATGGAGTTTGAGGTCATACAGGAATTTGGCTTGACAGAGAAGGTCACCCTTGGTATTGTTCGCCTCAACCTGAGCGAGTACGTGGAAGAGAGCGAGGCCTTCGTCAAGGATGTCGCATCGCCTGGTCGCATGCGTAGCAACAGTATGGGTGTCAGCCCGACGAGGGGTGGTACATCACGGCCGCGCCGTGATTCAGATGTTGTCGAGGATGGCATCGTGAGAAGATATCTCATGCAGGATAGCAAAGTCAACAGTACGCTGAAAATCAGTATCCTCATGATCCAAGTCGACGGCGAACGGAGTTACGTAGCTCCTCCTCTGAAAACGGCTCCCGTCTTTGGAGGCATTGGAGGCATCATGAGCGAGGCAATAGAGGACGAAGCTGGGCGTGAGTGAAACTGATTCGTTCCACATCATGCCGTGCCGCTGACAATATATAGCAATAGCTGCCGCGGTCCCCAACTTGTCTAAGCCTCGCGACGCCGCTGAGCTCCAAGACCTGTACCGAAGCGTTCTCGCTGCTTCGTGGAGTCGGCAACCGAATGAGCACTCTGCTGAAGAAGTCATTGAGGACATTTTCAACGGAGGTAACGGCTGGAAGACCAAACCTCATAATGCTTCTCCTGTCACTGATGGAGAAGACGACGACGACGATATAGGTCCACGTGATACCATCCGAGCCCGCGATACTCGCCGTATAACTCACAACCTCCTTCACCCTCATCATCATCATCACCACCATTCAAACAGAACTGCCTCACCTTCGCACAACCACCAAAATAACGGCCCAGCTGGCTCCTCACATCGCCGCACACCAAGTAACTCGAGTGATAAGAGCTTCTCGACAGTTACAGTTACTCCGTCGAACCGACGCAAAGGTGTACGCATTCATGAGCACCACCTCGACCACGCGCGTAGTATGGCAAGCATGACGTCTACTATGACACTCGATAGCGACCCAATGCGCGAAGTGAGTTATAAGGGAACCCGCGAGGTTCGAGAGGATGATATGCGAAACGACCTCATTGCTTGGCGATTACCGGGTGATGGGAACCAGGTAATGTGAAGGGCCTAATCTAGACGTCGAAACTGAGCTTGTTTACGGCCTCAAAGAGGCGGCTGGAGTACTTAATTGTTTGATGATCTTTCCTGAATGGCTTCCACCGAAATGGTTCGACATTATTCTTTAGAATGTTAAAAGTCTTTATTCAATTCATCCCTGACAACCCTCTATTGTGTCCTCTAGAATCTACCAATAATCCCGTGCTTTTTGCATGCCAACCCCCCTTATAAACCCACTCATAAAATCATTGCGGCTTTTCAATCAAAGTTCCTGCTTTTGAGTCCAGCACTTCCAGACTTAGATGTTTCCTCGCACACCACCCTTGCCGCCAACTTCCCGGGCTGTGACGGTAACGCCTAGATCGGCTAGAACGTTGATCGTGACTTCGACCTTGCCACCAGCCTTGACGCCCTTGATGGCGGCCTCGGCAAGAGGGTTGCCGATCTTCCAGATCTTCTCCCGAGTCTCCTCTTCCTCTTCATCAGAATCATCAAAATCGGAGTCGTCCTCATCCTTATCTCCATTTTCCTCCTTAGCCTTAGGCTCAGGCTTGGTGACCTTGATGTGGGTGTTACCCTCAACAATCTTAATAAGAACATCGCCACCTTCCTTAGGAGCAGGAATATGAATAGTGCGACGGGCAGGGGCGGCGGTCTCAGGGGCAATGATGGGGGTAAAGACATCCTCGCCGTCAGCACCCACGGTGATAACACCAATAGCGTTGGAGATGTGCTTGACAGTGGTGACAGCAGGGTGAGTAGACTGCTCGATATCGGCGGCCTCGTACTCCTGGATCAAAGAGGCCTGGAGGGCAGCACCGCGAGCAAGGAGCTCAGAAGGGTTGATGGCGGACACGCTCGTGGCGGGAGCCTGAATCTCGGTAGTCTCAGGGAAGATACCACGGAGGTTGTTAGCGATACGAGGGGTGTGGGCAGTACCTCCTGACAGAATAACCTCGTCAATGTCAAGAACATCGAGGCCGGCCTTCTTGACAACACCCTCGATGAGTCGGTTGAAACCCTCGAAAACCTTGCGGGCAACCATCTCGTATCGTATCCTGTTGATGGTAACAGAGAAATCGAAACCGTCCGCCAAGCTCTCGACGCTGAACTGAGCGTTGCTTCCCAGGCTTAGAGCTCGCTTGGTAGCCTCAGACTCAAGTCGAAGCTTTGCAAGACTGCGGGTGTTGTTTCGGGGGTCGATGTTGTGCTTCTTTTGGAACTCCTTAGCAAAGTGGTCCATAAGAGCATTGTCCAAATGAACACCAGCAAACTCGTAATCGTGAGCAGTGGCGAGGATAGTGTAAAGACCACCTCGCGAAGCGATAACGGCAACATCTGAGCGAGTGCCGCCAAGGTCGGCGACAACAATAATCTTATCCTCGATCTTGGCCTCAGGACGGGCATCGTAAGCCAGAACAGCGGCGACAGGGTCAGAAATAAGCTGGAGGATCTCGATGTCGGCGTCGTTGGCGGCCTTGATTAGAGCCTCTCGCTGCTTCTCGGTGAAGTTTGTGGGGACGGTAACAACGGCAGAGGTGACCTTCTTGCCCAGGTAGTCGGAAGCAGAACCCACAAGTCGTCGCAGGTATCGAGTAGTGGCCTCTGAAACAGAAACGGTCGAAGTCTCTTCCTCGCTCTTGTCCTTGACGGAAAAAGCAACGGTGCCGGAAACATCCTTGGGGTGGGCGGAGGCGTGAGAATGGGTAGGGTCGATGGACTTGAATCTGAAGGCATCTTGTCAGTGTCCTTAGTTCCAGAATTGGGGCTGTGACGGAAAGGTCGCGTACTCTTGGCCGAGGAAGTCTCGGAAGTTGGCGATGGTGTTATCGGGGTTGCGAACGAGGAAGTTCTTGGCCTGTCCACCGTAGTACTCATCGCCGTCGACGTAAGACAGAACGGTAGGAATTTGTCGGTCTATCAAGCAGCTAACGGTTAGCAAGCGACCTAGTGACAGTATCACGGGGCACAGTTCAAGTCGAACTTAAACATACCTCCATCCTCGTTGGCAATAACCTCGGCCTTGTCGTCAACAGTATAGGCAATGGAACTGTTGGAGTTACCAAAGGTAATACCAATGGCAACTCGATCGCCAGGCTCAGGGCCCGTGGCTCCAGCGTTGTCACTCATTAGGTCGGTCGGAAGGGAAGTTTTGTGAGTCCTTATAGAAAGAGAAAGAAAGTCAAGACTCTGTGCCTCTGTTGAGTTGAAGCGAAGAGGTTCCAAGGTGTCAAGATTTTGGAGGGCGAGTGCGAGTTGGTGATAGATGTTAGTGGGGTTTCTTTTCTTTTCCCTCAGAGATTGGAAAAAAAACTGCCCGCTAATCGCATCGCCCACATTTTTCTTGATCGGCCACTGGTACGTATTCACGTTATCATTATCGGTTCTCCACATGCCCGCCTTTGCTCATGGCTTTGAACTTGTCGCATCGGGATTGCAGTTTTTAACTGTTACATTTCGAAGCATTAACTCGTCAAATTTCCCATCATGGCATCTGATGCGGTGTTCGTACTGCCAGGCGATATCATTGATCCGTCTCTTATTCCTTCACATCCTAAGAAGCCTCTGCGGCTCGGTCCTGGCCTACGACATGTGCCTCCCAATGACATCGTTCCCACACTCGCTGGCCAACTTGTAACTGATCGCCAAAAGAATGCAATTCGTGTAGAGAATGCTCGAGGAAAGGTTCGCTTCTGAATTACCTCCGGGCCGTGGAGCGTCGACTCACCAATCAACAGTATACTCCTCGCGTCGGTGAGCTCGTCATCGGGACCGTCCAGCGCAGCGCCGCCGACTTATTCTATGTTACTCTCTCCGACTATACCGCGCCTGCTCTTCTACCACAACTTTCTTTCGAAGGCGCCACAAAGAAGACCCGTCCTCAGCTTACCGCGGGTGCACTTGTGTACGCACGGATTGCTCTCGCCAACCGCCACATGGACCCAGAGATTGAATGCGTATCTTCTTCAACAGGGAAATCTGAGGGTCTAGGCCCTTTAACAGGCGGAATGCTCTACACCGTGTCACTTGGAATGGCTCGACGTCTGATGATGCCTAAGAGTGTGCAAGAAGGCCGGGTTGTGGTGCTGGAAGAGCTCGGTAACGCGGGTCTTCAATTTGAGACAGCTACAGGACGCAATGGAAAGTTCTGGGTTGACAGTGAGAATGTGAAAACGGTCATTGCTGTTGGGAGGGCAGTGCTGGAGACTGATGAGAAGAGATTAGATGTTGAAGAACAGAAGAAGCTTGTCAGGAAAATCATCAAAGACCTAAGCTGAAGGGGGCGAGCATGTACCAGAAACCATGATGCTCAATAGCACTCTTTGTATTGGAATAGTTCGGTTGTACACTGTCGAATTAATAGATACCCAAGAACGAACACGCCTGGCTCGTCCGTTGTTAGACGAATATGTCTTTTCCCATGACCTAACGCCCGAATAGTCCTACATGTCCTAACATTGATTTTTGTGCTGATTCCTTGACTTCTAATACCCAAATATGCCAACTTTGAACGAGTGTAAGAATCAAATCGCTGTAAATGAAAAAGGAAAGTAAGGAAACAGAGAGCCCAGCAAAGTGCTAAGGCTGGTCGGTCAGTGGCCGATTCAGGTGGTACATAGTACAGTGCAGGATACGGCGGGAGTATCCCATATCTACAGCAGCAAATAAGTTGACGTCGCAAGCAGGTGTCCTTATGTGCCGCCCATCTCCTGGTCGACTTCCACAGGTTCCGGGAGGTGCCTCTGATCCATATTGTGAATCTTTGTTATATGTCGTTTCCAGTTATCCTTGCGAGGGAATCCCTTTCCTCCTTGCCTTGAGTAGTCGCAGCCTTGCACAGCGCAGTGGAACTTCTTCTTTCTCTCATGTCGATCATTGACATGCCGCTGGAGATGTGTCTTGGTCCCGAATCCCTTGCCACAGTTCGGGTAAGGGCATTTGTGATCTTTCGTATGATATCGTTGATGATGCCTGTTGGGTTAATGAGCGACTTGGATCAGCCAGGCGACGGTAAACTTACTTGAGCTTGTGTGGCTGGTCGAACACCTGGTTACAGCCAGGCTCATCACATGCGTGTAAACCATTGCTCGGTGACGGGTTGCTTACAGCGTTTCCTGGTGACACACTATGTCGGTAGTCGGAAGATGTACCAGAGTGAGGTGAAGGGGTATCAAGCTGTGTCGCAGGTGTACTGAGCGATGACGGGTTGGTGAATGCCGGTCCAGGCAGGGGGGTAGACGCATCGGAGGGATAGCTTGGGTGTCGAACACTACTGTCGGGGAGAGGACTCAAGTGGTTGGCCGTTGGAATTTCAGACATAGAGATATCCTGACTGCCATTGACTTCCTCCGTTTTAAATGCTATTTGACTCTGGGTCGGTGTAGGTGAGTGAACTATGGGCACAGGCTGAGGTTGAGGATCACTAGGAGGGAGGGTTAACGGCGACGGCGAGTCCACAGGTCCTTCATGTGTGGCAGGCCCTGCTGAGGGGGGCGGCTGGTTGGGTGAGGATTGCGATACATATAATTGGTAATCGTTCCTGTGCCATACTTCGGTTTCTGTCGATGCAGGCATGATATCCATGGGATTCACGGTACCAGGAGCGGGATGGCTAGGAGGGGATTGGGACGCGTTGAAGTTGAAAGTGGTCGGTGGGGAATCTGGGGGACTTTGCACAGCCCCCTTTGGCAGGGTAGATGGTAAAGCGATCGGGGAGCCCAAGGCTTGGGTAGACGAAGGTACCGGCAAAGAATCGGTCGCGGGAGCAGTCATGTCAGTAGGAGACTCGGTCGGTCTTCCTGCTGTAGTGATCCGTTGAAGACTTCCATCCTGTGCTCTTGGTACGCTATCGAGGTTTTCAGCCAGGGATTGCGATGTTGGTGAGTTAAGAGACTGATCGCGCGTGCTCTTGCGACTAAACATCTGTTTTAAATTATATCTCAAGGAGCTCCCACGCGACCATGAGCGATCAGGCTGAGGTCGGGGTTCCTCAGTCGAATACATGCCAAATGCTTCCGAGGGGACTGATGGGCTATAGTAATCCGCATTGGTCCCATTAAGAACAGCACGGGGTGCATCACCAATAGACTGCGGCATGTACTCTTCATGATGATTCTCGTCAGAGCCGAACGGTGCTGAGCGCGGTATTGAGTCGTTGGCAGTTGGCTGAGCATTTCCAAAGCCATAAGAAGGTAAATTTGTGTCGATTCGGGGAACGTAGTCTGGTTGACCTTGTCCATTGGTTTGCTGCAAAAATCCATCGTGGGCTGTCCAATCCAAGTCTTTGACAGATCCATCAACTACCCCACGCGTATTTTCTCCTGAAGGTTTGAAAGAGTCTTGTGAGGACAGGCGGCGTTGATTATCATCTATCCCCGGGGCTCCAGTTGCTGGAACTTCGCCAGTCTCTGGGTCGTTCGTGTCCGGGGGGTCGTGAAGGTAAGTTTGTTTTCGGCGTCTGATGCGGCGGATGATAAAGGGATACGAGCAAAGAACAACAAGCGCAATGCCCACGACAACGCCAACAACAACACCCGCGATTCCTCCATCGCTGAGCTGGCGTTTCAACACGACGCCTCTGGTTTCGAGATTACCCATCGCATGGCTCTTCCTCCGACTTAGACATCGCAGAGTATCCATCTAATTGGACCACACCGGGTTCGAGGAATAAGTGGCGGATGGGGAGGTAGCCAGCAGCAGCCGGCAAGAGCTGATGGTAGCTGAGAACTGGGACAGCTAATCGACTGGTGATGCTTCTTTTCGTATTGCTGGGTTAGGTTAATGGGGCGGGGTGGCCGGTATAACACTGGATGCTCGGATCTTGGTCTTGGGAGGCCGCCGTCGCAGTCGCGCGAGACACAGCGAGCCCCGTGGAAGGCTTGTGCTTTGTTGAAAGGGTCCAGTCAATGAATCGGAAGATATGGTGGGGATTAAGGGATGATCACTTTAGCTGTTAGATAGTTAGTGTATTCATGATCGATCGTTGTGAGAGACAGATTCATGCATGAGTGAGATGCAATGACATGGCGGAATCCGGGGGTGGTCGTCAGCGGCCAAGCGCAAAGCAACGACCCTCTACTCCGTAGAGCGAGCATCTTCTGACAATTGGTTTTTATCGCGCCTTTTCAGGGCTCCAACGTCCTCAACTGCCCATGGCCCCGGGGAGCAAGAAAACTTCCGACACAGGAAGGTGATGTCAAAATTATACAGTCTAGGGTCTACCAGATTTACACAGAATCATGCCTGTGTCTTTTTGTCTCTATGATAGAGGTCGTCAGTTTTCTTGCCTACCCTTACCAGATTAAAGTAGCTCAACGGGGGCGAGACTTCATTGGACATGGGCGGTTATTTAGGCCCCGCTTCCCGTCCGAAGCTCCGTCAGTCTAAGCCACACTCATCTCGACTTAGTGTCAACTCACCCCTGGCGTCATTGGGGTCACCCAGTTTCAACACAATTCACGATGTAATCACTTGTTTGACTTCAACAGTGCTGTCAATAATTTTCAGCTTATCTATTCCACTTACTACGTCATGATCTTTTCTCTTAATCTGTCTCATCCTATTTCCTTTGATTGAAGATGAGCAGCATCAGCAGCAACCACATCGTCACATCGGGAGACGATGTCACTGTTCCCTGTTTTCATTCGACCGCGGGTTTCGTCAAGCAGCTGGTCTCAAGCTACTGGCCCCGTAATGCCGATGATAATTTGCAGCCAAGTTCTATAACTAAATAAATGCATTTGTGAATAGGTAGGTATCGAAAGAGCAAAGAGTACTCAAAGAACCGTCAAATTGGCTGCATGATGTCCTCCTTGCTCAGGCCTTGTGATGCGCTACCAATCTCAACTACATTATCTAAGCCTCTCTAGCATTAGATCTGATAGCTCTATATTTGCAAGATGTTCTTATTCGCTGGCCCTACAAGCCAAGACTCAGCCCCGTCCTCTCCAGTGTTCGTGAGCGAGCGGGAGTAAGGCAAGGATCGAGAATTGGCACCATTTCGGATCAGTCTAATGGCACTGATCGTGCGAGATTATTGCCATTCCGTTACTCTCGTTTTTGATAAGATGTAATTATTACCATCGTATCAAATAGGATCCATGACTGGGTTTGGAAATTCGTCAAGTCATGTAAAATCGAGCAAATACGTATAAGAAATAATAAGTAAAAAATAAATAATAGTGAGTTACATTCAAAGAGTGGACCGACCTCATAAAAAGGATGCCTTGAATGTCTTATCAATCCTCAGACCCTTGCAGCCGACCTTGGGCCATTGTTCTCCGTAGCTAGATACTCCATTGGACCCTTATTCTTGGCTTCTCTTCCATGGGAATATCCTGAGCCAATGCCGGTTTAATCAAGTCAGCACTATCATTCCTTTCGCTGAACATTACCGTCGCATTTGGCATCGTCTTGCAAGCAGTGAAAACATGGACATGAAGATTTATCCCAATTTCTAAATTCAACATTCATGCTTCACAAAATCCCAATCTTGTTGCCAAGCCATGTCCCCACCACAACACCGACCCCAATGTGGCTCGATTGCCTCCAAGACACTACTAAGTTAGTCCATCGGGTATGGAGTACTGTGGCCTTGTTTTGACTTCATCTCTTGACTAAAGGGAACCGGGTAGCATTAATTGTCGACAACTTCTCTTTCATTCAACGTTCTCTAGTAAACAACGTACAAGCTTCGATGCACTTCGGCTTTGGTTCAACCCAACATCCTTTAATTAATAAAAAGACAGACCCAATTTGTCCTATCAACAACTGAACTTCAAGTGCTCAAACAGCCACAACACCGTCAGACATGCTTCTCCTCATCCTCGTCAAATTCCTCTTGAAGACTTCACAATTAGACCACGAATAAGCGATTGTTCAAAACTGCATCCTCCCAGACCTTTGAGGTGTAATCGGTCGGTACTCGCTTGCCCTGACGTAGGCGAAAAGTCATTACAGGGTGCATCAGAACAATTTCCGCTTGTCTGGCTCTGGTTATTGCCACGTTGAGGCGTTGTGCCTCGTCCATGAAGCCGGGCTTCGTGGTTCTCACCATATCGAGGAAAACCACATCTGCCTGGTTACCTTGAGCCTTGTCTACCGTCAAGACTTCTGTCCTCTCCTGCCACTCAACTGGCCAACCTTTGACCACGTGTGCGTATTGACGCATCGAGACACTATATGGTGTCTGGATCATCACACGTCCGGGCTGCTTACTGTCCGTGATCGTTCGGAATGCCGGGTCCTGCAAAAGCTTTTTAACTTCAGCCAAGACCCAACGATGATTCACAGGGTTCCAGAAACTGTGGCAATGGTTTTCCTCTTTGCTCGCCGAAAGGGCAACAATAGCCCGGTTCGCGTTCAGTCTTTGTCCACTACCGAGGGCCTCAAGGTGCCGTCTCAGGTAGCTAACCGTTTCAGGGAACTGCCTCGATGATGGGTAATCAGATGACATCTTTCCGCCGTAGAAGAGATCCGACGGCAGCTTGTGTAAGTTGCCATGCGCTCGCTTGTTGATCAACAATGAACAATTGATCGCCCCCAGTCTATTGGCCCTTTCCATGAGACTAAGACGCAGCTGCTCAGAATATGGATTCACCTCAAGCCCTTTCTTCAGGGCATCACGTGGATCGCCGCTCTTCACGAAAGGTCGAGTCTGTTTGACATCACCCGTGAATATCCAAGCAATTGGCTCGAAGAAGGCGATAGGTATGAGCGTCGTGAGCTCTCTGGCGTGGGGTGCTTCATCCATAAAGATGACGTCTGGCTTGAAAAGCTTAGCGAAGCCGCCATATGCGGCCACGGGTGTCGTGGCTATGAAGTCTGTCTGCTTCAAAACCGCGGTGTACAGTTTGGTAATCTCGTTCCGCAAGCATTTCCAGTCGTCGTGGTGCAAGACTTCCTTAGCCTCCATTCGCGTGAGCACCTTCTTGAGCGCCACAAAACCACCATGTTTGTGCTTTTCATAGTACTCCCAGGCAGCTTCATCCAGCGTTGGCGCCTTGTTAGGGTTTCTTCCGTTCAAAGCCTTTGCGATGCTTGCAGTTGTCAAAAACTTTTTCGTGAAGTCTGTTTGCTGGTTACAGTCTTGTGCCTGATTCGAGCCCAGTCTCTCACTGTTCTTCATTTCATAAGGCCAACCGTGCATTCGAATGATGCGAAGATGAAGGCCACACTCCTTCGCCAAGTTCCAGTAGCGGTCCGCAGCATCATCGACAGTTTTGTTGAGATCAACGAGAAATAGGATGGGGTTATAACGCCTCTTCGCACCTGGACGACGTACTGACTGAATCAGAGCAGAAACGACCATGTTCCATTCTGTCTTACCCGCACCGGGACATCCATTCACAAAATAGAGACCGTTCGGTATAGCCTTTAGTCCTTGAAAGGCGGCCATGTGGTCCTTATTAAAGGATCGGAATCGTCGCAGAATGGTCCTCCGAACCCTATAGTCTGGGTGGTGCGGGTTCTTGAGGTGCGGGAACACGTCGTGTAGGTTGATAACACTCGTGTTTGGTCGCTTGAATTCAAGTATTGTCTCAAAAGCAGCCTTGCACTTTGGGCTGACCTGTCGACTTTCAATTTGGCAACCTCCAGTTAGGCGATGTAGCGCAGCTAGTTCGGCCTCGTAAGTATTCGAAAACGTCTCCCATGTGATGAAGATATGTTTTTGACTCGTTGAATCCAAGGTTATGTGTTCAAAGTCATCGAGTGCAGAGGCTGTCTTCATGTGGTCCATCAGCTCGAGAATCTCTTGATCGCCTTCCTCATTCTTCACCGCACGTGGCACTTGGACGTTGAAGGCCGCACATTTCACGACTTCTGGGCCGACGATGGTCTCCATATCCTCATACGGATTTTTTACGCGTGTTGCTGGCAAATTGACGAGAGAATAGGTCTTGTTCGAAAGATTTATTCTTTCTTCAAACTCGATGCGGAAGTTGTCAGTGAGCGCGGGAAAGATGACTTCTTCGCATTGTTTAGGGACCTGGACAAGGAGGAGCCAGGTCGTAGTGAAAGAATTGGCCAAGGAATCAATTTGGGCTATGGGCCAGGCCTTGAAGGGGGTTCGGAGATCATTGAACCGTTTCAATATGGTCTCCTCGTTTCGTTGTTCGATCATGGTACCATTCTCATGTCTGTTCACATACTCGCTCACAGAAAGGGCGTACAATGGTTCCAGTGGCTTCTGAGAGCACAATGTCAGTGACATAATTTTCAGGGCTGGATGGCCAAAACTCACATTTCCGGACGTAGGAACATTTCGTCCTACAAGGGCCGACACGATGGAAGCAGATGATGCCATATCGAATAGCAACAAGACGTAATGAGACTCGTCAAAGTACCGAACGAAGAAGTTGATGATTAAAAAAGAAAGAGTGGAAGTGGAAACTCGGAGAATATGGTCCCTCTAGCTAATCTCAGGCAGAAGCTTGCAAGGAAGGATGAAGGGGGGAGGATAGAAGGAGAGAAGGAAGGGTGGAGAAAAGAAGAGGGAAGGAGGGGAAGCGTTTGCACTCGCCGTTCGTTATTATAAGAAGGTGCTCATGTAGGGCTGCCGCGGCAGGCACCCGATGCGCTGCTCCGCACTGCGCGCCAGCTGTGAATCACTGTCAAAAGTTAGAAGGGGGTCTTCAAGGGCAAAGAGAGAGAAGGCAGTGACAGCAGGTGTTAGTTCAAGATCGGCTCTCGGGCTCTTACAAAGGGTATCTCAGGCCCCAAAGCGTATGTGCCAAGTAAAGTACTAAAGTATGGAAGGTAATGTAAACAAACACTGGTATTCGTGGCGACTACCTTAAGTATGTATCTATGGATCTATAGCTCGAACAGAACAGTTATCTACCACATCGTGCACTTTCCAAGGAGAAAAACTGTCATCTACCTTAGTTTCCAGGCTGCTACAATACCAAGCCAGTAACCACTAATCTCGTTCTCCGTAACATGTTGTCTTGATCAAATCTGCTCAGGAGCTAGGTCAAGTCAATCACCATGTCCTCGACTGCCCATGGATCTCTGCCGCGTCGATGTTGTTGTATATCGAAAGTCTCAACAATATTTCCGTCCATCATATTCGGAGAGTGGCGTGACCTATCCTCAGAATCATCTGTGAGATTGGCTGTTGTATCGGAATCATCCTCAATGAGGATGGCGTCCTGGTTATTGTTGAATGGCTCCATGCGGTCTTCGTTCAAGAGCCATTGTTCTAAGTGCTTGTAGAGAACTCGGACTGTGTTTGGGGGAAACGCGTTTCCAATCTGCCGTTTGATGGATGTTTTAGTACCGAGGAACTGATGCGACTTCGGAAATCCCTGCAAGCTTGCATACTCTCTAAGAGTGAGCTTTCGTGAGCCGTCAGGGTAGTAAAAATCACTTCCGCCAGTGGTGATGGTCCCTGCCAGGCGCTCTGGGTCATATGGCGCTCGTGGTGGATCGAAATAATGGACATTATCAAGGTCATGAATATCGTCTCCTGCGCGGATGCTCCTTAGCGCCTTTCCGATGCTATTGTAGGGCAGCAGTCCGTTGCCGCCCTCCTGACTGTGTGTAGCCTGGGGGAAGGTCGGAAGTCTCTCACCAGGTGCAGCGGCAATGATGATTAGGCGTCTCCGATCTTGAGCAGCTCCCCACGTGCAAAGCCTTATGACTTTCCAGCGTATGGAGTAGCCATGCTGTGTGAAGTCACCGAGGAAACCATTAAAGTACTCCTCGTGCCGGTCATGCGTAAGCCCGAATGTTTGTTCCACAGTGATGATACGGGGACGCAACTTCTTGAGTAGTTGATTGCAGCCATATAACGCAAAAATATTTGCATCATCATGTTCTGATGCGTGCGTGTGTGCTGGCGAAAAGAATTGACAGGGCGGAGAAAAATGTAGAACATCAACTCGCATATGACTCGTCTGCGCGCTGGATAGAAATTGGTCAAGGGACATCTTGAATAGTTCGGTTTCAGGGAAATTTGCTTGGTAGGTATCCCAAACCTCTGGTGCTTTATCCAACGCATATTGGACTTTGAACCCAGCCATGAGGGCTCCTCGCGATACTCCGCCAGCACCGGAACAAGAGTCAAATATCGTGTACCGCTGACCGTGGCTTCGATTTTCTTCGTTGGGCCGCTCAGACTCCAGGTCGATAAGGTGACCGCCTGAAAAGGGGTTCCATGAGCCTCCTTTGGCGGTAGTTCCTCGCCATCTGTTGCGGAGTATCTCGTTGGAAATTCCATATTCTCTCCGTGAGACTTCGCTGGAGTCAATACGAACAAGAGATTCTTCAACCTGCTTCCGACGGCTCCCTTGTCCAACGTAACAAACCTCCAGCTTCTAGCGGCAGGTCAAGTGTGTGGACTGCACATTCGGTCGGCCCCTTTCTGCGGGATATTGTGGATTGAAGACAGCCCGGTTGAAATTGGGGTATTTGGCGTTGGTTATCAGCAGTGTGTGCAGTTGAACCGCTTGTGATGTACTGATGTCTGTTGCTTCTTCGTTGTTCGTGTCATCATTTCGACATATCAGCATGCAGACTTCGTTTGGCTTCTTTGGAAGCTTTGCTAAAGCCGAACGGTTTCTCAGGAAGGGTGTGCCACGGATTTTGATCGCATTTGTAGACCGGCATCGAACCAGAATTTTGACCAGAATAAACTCAACAAGATATTTTCCGGAAAAGAATGGGCGCACTTCAAGAAAGGAACCTGCTTGTATAGTCGTATTCAGTAGCCTTATTGCCTTGAGCTCAAGTTCACCCTGTTCGAGAAGACGGGCCGAGGTATTTGAGTGACTGCTGGTATCCTCATCTCCAATTGTGCAAGATGAGAGACGCCTTCGACAACCAAAAGTCCCAAGATATTCTTCAGAAAGAAATAAAACGTCATCCGTCTCTTGATGCGCCTCAAGGTCGATTCTTTCGATAGGCATGGTTAAGAATCGACCTGAGTCTAGTCATCAAAAGAAATGTCTACGTCGCTGCGTTAGTTCACTGTGACTCACAATATAGGAAAGAAAAGATTATTATTGCATACCCCGAGCAAACGAGGCAGTTGTTGCCTTGGGCTAGTGAATAGAGAGTGAACAAGCGATTGTTGGTTGCAGGAGAGAAAGCGAGAGAAGCATTTTATTGTATCAGAAGCGGTTAGGTCCTCAAGTTTAGGTGAATTCCTTGGTATCTGGGGCAACATGTATCTTTCTCTGAGAATATTTGGTCCGTGCAACATGACCTATGGATCGTTTGTCTCGTCAAAGCTCTTATTCGTCTTGAAACCTTGGTATAAGTACTATTAACCAGCTGAGGATGTATATTGAAACAATAATTATGTTCTTGTGATCTGTATCGTATGCTCGTGACGCTTTTGCTACAGCTCTATTGCAAGACTTGGTATATATGCTTCCTTTAGCATCATTGCATCAGTGTCGCAGGCGTCGTCTTTTACCTGCGCTTGTGTGCGCATAGGGAGCCCATCCGCTCTATCTTTCCATTATACTACACCGAGAGATAGCTCACCAGCGTCTTATAGGATCAATGAATCTCGTTTCTCGGTCGAAGCTCTTCAATCGATGTTCCAGTCCACCAGTGTTCACTATTTGGGCAGTGTACATCACATATAAACCGCACGAGATCTGTTGGCTACCTTGTTGTACTCAATCTGAGAATATGCATACCACATCTATGTTGGTTATTGAATGAGGCTAACTGGCCTTACTAGCTCTAGTATAGGTTCAATAGCTTCCGATGATAGATCCATTGTCTAACGGGTTCGTGTTGCAAAGGCGTTGTAAGGCAGTGGAAGGCATTTGAATGTGATCAATGAATTCACCGCCATTTAGATCGAGCTCCAAAAACATGGCTAGATTTATGACTGTCTCTGGAGACTGTTTCCATGGGTTATTTGTTGAGCTCTATGGTGATATCATTCATCCAGCTGCTTGATATTGGAACACTCTTGAAGCGTCTCATTCACCAAAGCTAAAGTGTCGCTGAGCCCTGATTTGGTATGATGGAAGTCGGGGGAGTAATAATTTGTGATCTCTCGAAGAAAGAAAGAAAGAAAAAAAGGAGCTGTACAAGTTGAAGCAACTTCTGAAGAACATAATAAATGCATTTATTGTGTTCTGATGCTCCTTGATGTTGCTATTTCAAGAGCGAATGGCATAGGGTAAATAAGGTACAGGTAGCCGACGAGTAGTCAGACCGTAAATAGGTACCTAGTTCAGTGGATCCCGGCAGAGCGACGATTTGCAGTGTGGAGATAGACCCCAGCGATCCTTGTGTCGACTGTTGAGGTCATTGATGCGATCAACTACCTAAGGTATAAGTAATCGCAAAACTGATCAAACACTTACCACGACCAGAACAAAAATGAGTACGCCGATGATATAGAACATCAAGAGAATGTCTGCTCTTGTGGAATGAAAAGCTATTTACTATTTGCCGTCAAGTTTTGGACACCCCTGCAACCCTGTCTGAGCCTACCTACATCATCTCCAATCTTTCGTCACTTCCACACTTTCACACCCTCTGCGCAAGTCGAGATGGCTGCTCGAACATTACGGAAACGTAAGGTTGCGCGTAGAGAGCAGGTACCTGTGAAGAAAATGAAGACCGGGAGGAAGACCAGGGACCAGGTGGAAGATGAGTATTTGGATGACCTTCCGCACAATCTGGGACCTGTTCGTGCTCCCCGGAAGGATACCGAAACGATTCCTACGCCCCCGGAAAATTTGAAAGGAACGCGGGACTCGAAGGAAAGTGCCAAAGTCGAAGGGGTCTCACCTGTGGCCAAATCGGGGATGAAAGCTGCGAAGCAAGGTTCGACCCAGGTCACGGAGTTGGCAAACCGAAGATCCCTTCGCCCAAGGAAATCAGCATCAAAATCTTCATACTTCGAATCCGATGACGAGACAATAACTAAACCTCAAGTCAAACCTCCATCCGTAAAGAAGGAGGTCAAGGGTGAGGATCTCCAAGTGGCAATAGAAGCACCAGTTCGGAAAACGGTCAAAAAGACGAAGGATAACCCGTATGGACTTACTCCTGGCATGACACCCTTTCCAGAGTGGAACGCCCCATCAGCAGAAGAATGTGAAATGGTCTATCGTCGACTGGCAAAAATACACGGAGAAGCCAAAGCCCCCGAGAAGATACCAGCGCCATCTTTGGAAGTGTCGGGTTGCGGAGAAGTACCATCTGTTCTCGATGCGTTAATTCGTACCCGCTTGAGCGCGAACACTTCCAATCGCAACTCAAGTGCAGCATTCAGGGGGCTGGTGACCACATTCGGCACTGTTGACAAAGGTATTGGGAAAGGCAGCGTTGACTGGAACAAGGTCAGAGTTGCTCCTTTGCCCACCATCGTTGAATCAATCAAGACAGGCGGCTTGGCTCAAGTCAAGGGTAAAGACATAAAGGCAATCCTGGAGTTAGTTCATGAAGAGAACACCAAACGACGAGAGGCCTTTATGCAAGAGAAGAAAGGGGGAAACTTATCTGGTATTGCCGGAGCCGACAACAAAACTCAAGGTCAAAAAGATCTTGAAATCTTGAAGACAGACCAAGATATTCTTTCACTAGACCATATTCATGGTATGGCTCCTGATGAAGCCATGCAGACACTCACTAAATTCCCTGGTATTGGCGTCAAGACAGCATCTTGCGTTATTCTCTTCTGTCTCCAACAACCTAGCTTCGCAGTCGACACCCATGTTCACCGCATCAGTGGATGGTTGAAATGGATACCCCCCAAAGCCACTCGAGATCAAACATTTAGTCATCTGGAGGTGCGCATCCCCAATCATCTGAAGTATGGATTGCACAAGCTGTTCGTCCAACACGGGCGAAGTTGTATCCGCTGTAGAGCAAACACAAGCGAGGGGAGCGAAGAATGGAATAAATCAAAATGTCCTCTTGATGGACTGATGGAGCGAACGGGGAAGAGGCAGTATGGAGGGAAAGCAGGATTGAAGAAGCAGCTGAAGGAAGAAGACAGTGATTAAGTGCCTGTGGTCAGATAATTGGGGGTTGTTTTCGTTAAATAAGCTGCACCTCTTCAGCATTCGTGCAACTATGTTTCTTACACATGCAATGCATTATCCTGCCTGTGTCCTATCACAAACCATCTCAGCAACCATTGCACCCAAATTAAGTAGACATCAGTGGCTTAGCTGCCTTGTCAGCCAGCGACGAACGGCCCGCTATTTCTCATTAAACCCCCTGCAGAAAACGCGGCAACCCAAGCGCGTCAAAGCCCAGCCAGTTTCTGACCTAGCGTTACAACTATTTTCCTATCCTGATCTTCTTCTTTCATATTGCTCCGTAGGCTCATTGCCTTGCTGGAATACAAGCTCCGACAGGATATCAAGGGACTCCATACATTCTCTGCGACTCAGACTTTTATTCGCATCACTGTTTCATCTCCTGGGGTTGTCCCGCAAACGATCAGACACTTACGGAACGGGTTGTTTGATTTTGAAGCCAGAGTGCCCAGCAACGATCCCTCAACTCAACGTTGAATTTTCGACCACCACGACCAACCAACCTTCAACTCGTTGCGACAACCTTGAATATATCCTTCTCTTCGTTAAATGCGATCCTCGCTAGACTTGACAATAAATTGTCGCAACCTCATGACAACCCGACCTCCCACAGCACCCCCGAACCCTTTGTTTTAGCCACGATCCCAAGAGATGCGCCAACGTACCTGCGAACTCTACAATGGATCTTCATGAGCAACTCAGCCAATGGTACGAGAAGATCCAACGCTTCGACGAGGAATGCCATCTCCTGTGCCCACGCATCAACGACGAGGATAATGAAAACTACAGACTCGTGGACGACCCCGACTCATCGATTACGCAAGAAGAAAAGAATAGTCGAATTAAGGCAGGAAAGGAGCGACTCGAAGTCACATACTGGAATTGCCTGATTTTCGGCTTCGATCAATCAAGCCAAGGGAAATGGGGGGAGCAGCTCAGCGAGAGGCTTAACGGTTGCTTAAAGCATTGCGCAGATTGTGTCTATAATTGGCATATGCAACGCAGAGAGCTCTTGCAGCAATTCCAAGAACGATGGAATGAAGAAGTTGTAGTCGATATTCGGTCGATGTTGGAGCAGAGAGATGTTGAACGAATCGACCTAAGCCTGCGATGGGCCAAGGGGTTTATTGAGAAGATCATTTCAGAAGGCTCTACTTTCAAGAAATCCCAACTCGGTGAGCATCTACCTGAGGTCCATATCTCTATATACGAGGCACTATGCTGCATGCCGTATATGGAGGATGCGGATCGAAGGATGACCTTTCAGTATGTTTTCCAGCGACTTCAAGGGAAAAGCGGCCTCAAACTTGGGACCAAGGAGCCTTTGCCTGGAATGACCTACTTTATCTTTGACCTCAAAAACCAGGATCGCCGGAAATGGGCAACAGATAACTATCGAAACCTTGACAGCAATAGTATGACATTGGAACAGTTCGACTGGGCTGTCAGCAGCGGTCTGACAAGGGCCATTGAGGACATTTCTAAAAAGGAGACTTCAGCTATGGACTCATGGCCTGAAATGGCGCAGTTCTGGGAAGGATTCAATGAAATTCTAAGGACCTTGACTGCGGACGTCATTCTGCAGCGGTTACGGAATCTTGAACTGAGTGGCACAATCAGTCACATCTACGACCTTCTGTTCCGCCATATCCAGTTCTGCCCTGCAGAGAGTGTCTTGGTGATGACCATCACAATCCTCACAAACTTTCTAAAGAAGGCACCCAGGGCTTTTTGGGATGTCATCGGTGATGCCCGGCCAAATGTTATCGCTGACTTAATCTTTGCGAGTCCCGGATACAAGAATCTCCTTCGTCAGTCTCTAGAAGACTGCTGGACTGGCTACGATGTCTCCCGTGGCCCCTTTCCTACGTCTTGGATTGATCCATGGCTCCAGTCAGTCGGCCGCGATCGCAGATATAACGCTTGCGAGATCTTAATGCACACTCTCTTCGAATCACTTGCGAAAGACGAGACTATCGGGGAACCGGGCCGTGCGGCGTGTATTCGAGCTGGATTTGATGCTTTACAGCTTACCATATCAACCTTTGTCGACCCAGAGACGAAGATTGGTGCGGGAACCACTCATCTCTACGCATGCTGTGCGTTCAACCTCGTTATGAAGTACAAAGACATCATTCTCCGGAACTTGCGTGCCCCTGGCGATGAAAGGGAAGGCTGGGTCACCTTTCAAGTAGCAAATGCAGCTAAAAAGGTCATGCAAGCTGCCATGAAACTCGATATGAAAGTCTTTGGGGAGGAGTATATAGCTTGCCTGGAGGGCAGCCAGCTGCAATCCGCTGTCACTAGGGACTCGAAGGCCTTCTGGCAAGGTATTATTGAGATGTTCGATTTGTCAACCGAGAAGGTCGATCTTGCGAGAGATATCGTCTTGTCGTTAGAGCCCTTGGTTGGTGTGGAACAGATCAGGGCCTTGAAGAGCGACGACAAACTGAGTGATTCGAGCAAGAACTTCAACAAGTCTCTTGCTGCAACAGTGGATATTCTTGGAAATCTTCTCGGTCGAATGTCCGAAATGGACCCTGCCACGGACCTGAATAGCTTCTTTGACGACCGCCTGGCTTTCCAAGGTACTATTACACTCTCTACCCATGGAGAGGCAGGACTTGCTGAAGCTGCTGCTGAGCTGCTGAAGAGCTGGACCGGAGAGTATTCCCAGAGCGGCGCCTTCGAGCAAATGTCACAGCTGCACCCTGAGCAGACACTCTCCTCCATAGTATGGGCCCTAGAGCGAGTTTTGAAACCTCCATACCCCTGGGGCCCTATCAGGCCCATGCTAAATATGAGTCGAGATATCCTCCGTGGTTTGACTGACCCCATGTCCGGAGTCTTGCGAGTGAAAACCCTTGAGCCTATGTCGGCTGCGAAGGTCTTGCGTTGGTGGAGCGAACAGTGGCGTTTTGTCTCTACTGCGTGCAGAAACATTGAGGGATGGTCTCGATACATTCAGAACGCCGTCATGACAGAATTCTGCCGAGAAATCATGGAACTCGCTGAAGCCCTCGTCGCTGAGGATGGTCTCATCACATCAGCGATTTCCAAGGCTTTGAACAAAAGTGAAAAGGATACTATGTCGCAAATTCTTATCCCTGCAAAGCAACACTTTGGTGGAATGGAGAACATGATTCGTCTGAAGGATAAGTGGCTCGTTGATGTCACAGTCAGAGTCTTGCGCAAGATTCTGACCCGACTTCGAGAAAACAACCATGAGATCAACCCTGCCTCCCGCAAGCTTATCACTGATGCTTGCCTACCTACAAATGTCCCGGGCAAGTTTGTCAGGTCAACCAACATGACTGACCAGCAGCGAGCAGAACTTCTTCAAGCCCTTGGACAAACAGATGATGAGATTCAAATCTACCAGCTCGGTGTTGCGCAGACACCATTAGTACAAAGACCCAAAGATGGTATCAAGAAACAAAGCAAACTTGACGCTTGGTCCAAGTCTGGCACATCACCCAGCAGTACAACCACGGCAGCATCATCAAGATCTAATCGTGATGACGTGCTCGAACTCAGCAGATCTATAGACAGCCCCATCCTTAGGCAGCTGGAGGCCAAGAAAGTTAAGGATCAGGCAAAGCCTAAAACAAAGCCTCAAGCTATGATCAAGCCTAGAACACAGATTGCCCCTGATAAGAAGGAGATCGCGGCGATCAAGGAGGCTAGACAAAAGGCCAAACTTGAAAAAGAGAAGCGCGATGCTGCGGTCATAGCGAACGCCAAAGCTCTTAGGGGAGAAACTGTCCCTGGTGAGGGTTCCGGCTTGCTTAGTCTCGGCCTCATCGGCAAGGATCACGGCCGAAGTGAGATAATGGTAAACAGTTCCGAAGAAGAATCTGATGAAGAGGAAGATGTATCAGATGCCGATAACGAACTAGCTGCCCTTAGCACGGGAGGCCAGGCAGCTTTGGAAGAAGCTAACAGGCGGCGCATGGCAAAGGCTTTGCAAGACAAAATGCGTAGACCAGTGAAGAAGGTTAGACAGCAGCGCTCAGTCAAGGATAGGAGAGCCAGAGTCATCCCTCCCATGGACAGGTTACACAACACAGTGCTAGCCTGGGACATTTTCCATGGTGGTAACGATCCTCCCAATGGTCCAGCAGCTTCAGAAGTTGCCACCAAGTATTCTGAACCCAGAACGTACCAGGATACCTTTTTCCCCTTGCTTGCTTCAGAAGCTTGGCGCTCTTTTGTCACAGCTAAGGATGAGCTCACGTCCCAGCCATTCGGTATGAAGATTGCAAGCCGTGCGAGCGTCGACAGCTACCTGGAGGCGACTTTCACGATGCCAGTGGTCCAAAGCAGAGAGCGCGGTGTTTCTGAAGGCGACATTCTTCTCGTCTCAGAATCGGAACAACCTTTGATCGATCAGACAGCTCGACATTGTTTGGCTAGGGTTCACCGCATCACCTACAAAAAGGAGCTGATCGAGATCACATATCGTGTGGCTTCCCGCAACAATCCCATGACACAGGTGTTGACCCCTAATGTTAGCGTCTTCGGAGTGAAGATCACCAACATGACAACAATCGAGCGAGAATTCGCTGCGCTGGAGAGTCTGCCGTATTATGATCTAATGGACGAAATTCTGAATGCTGAACCGTCTCCTATTCTGCAATATGGAGATGAGAAGATAAACAACTGTATGGACAATTATGCTCTTAATCGAGGACAGGCTATGGCGGTTCTAGGCGCTCACGACAATGACGGTTTCACGCTTATTCAGGGGTAAGTCTCTCGATCTTGGTCATGACGAAGCTAATATCAGCAGCCCTCCTGGTACCGGAAAAACGAAAACCATCGTGGCCATGGTTGGAACCTTGCTCTCTGAGCAACTGAGTCAACCAGGCAATCAAGGCATTCCCATGGGCGTACCTCTGCGACCGAACGGTGCACCAGGGGCACCCAAACAAAGCCGTTCCAAAAAGCTTCTTGTTTGTGCACCCAGTAACGCCGCCGTAGATGAATTAGTGCTACGTCTGAAGGCTGGTGTCAAAACGATCTCGGGGAAAACCAAGAATATCAACGTGCTACGACTCGGTCGGAGTGATGCCATTAATGCAGCTGTAAGGGACGTCACCCTAGACGAGCTTGTCAAGGCCCGCATGGAGGGTGATCAGACCAAGGATAAAGCCAAAGCCGACCGTGACCAACTCCACGAGAATGCCGGAAAGGTAAAGGAAGAGCTGGGAAAACTGCGTCCCCAGCTGGAAGCAGCAAAGCTCATGGACGATCGTACCCTCTACAACAAGCTATCCCGAGAATTCGACGAACTGAAGCGACGCCAAATGTCCTATGGAAAACAAATCGATGCCGACAAGAGCAGCGGCAATTCTGTAGCTCGAGAGATGGAAATGCGGCGCCGCCAAGTCCAGCAGGAGATCCTCAATAACGCTCAGGTCCTGTGCGCTACTTTGAGTGGCAGTGGCCACGAGATGTTTCGAAACCTGGAGGATGTTGAGTTCGAAACAGTCATCATTGACGAAGCTGCTCAGTGCGTTGAGTTAAGTGCCTTGATTCCACTCAAATACGGATGTTACAAATGTATCCTCGTTGGAGATCCTAAACAGCTTCCCCCTACAGTTCTGTCACAGTCAGCGGCGAAGTTCGGTTACGATCAAAGTCTGTTCGTCCGAATGCAGCAAAACCACCCACAATCGGTGCATTTGCTGGACATGCAATACCGTATGCATCCTGAGATCAGCTTGTTCCCCAGCCGCGAGTTCTACGAAGGACAACTCGCCGACGGACAGAACATGCATGAGCTCAGGCAACAGCCGTGGCACAAGAGCGCACTACTTGGTCCCTATCGATTCTTCGATGTCCAGGGTGTCCAGGAGAGGGGCCACAAGGGTCAGTCACTGGTCAACACCAAGGAGTTGGATGTTGCTATACAGATGTACGATCGCTTCAGTAACGAGTACCGTGAATGCGACTTGACTGGCAAGATCGGTATCATCACTCCTTACAAAGCTCAACTTTATGAGTTAAGAAACCGCTTCCGTTCGCGATATGGCGAGAGCATCACAAGCATAATCGAGTTCAACACCACCGATGCTTTCCAGGGCCGCGAATGTGAGATCATCATCTTCTCTTGTGTTCGTGCCAGTTCTACTGGTGGCATCGGTTTCATGACTGATATTCGACGTATGAACGTCGGTCTGACTCGTGCTAAATCATCGCTGTGGATTCTTGGTGACTCGAGAGCGCTTGTTCAGGGCGAATTCTGGCGAAAACTTATTGAGGATGCCCAGGCCAGAGATCGCTACACTAATGGCGACGTCTTGTCAATGTTTAGGAAGCCCCTCGAAAAGGCAAAGCCGGGCGCTTACCTTCCCCCACCACCCCAAGCTCCAGACCGTGATGTTCCAATGCGGGATGCATCTTTGGGGACGTCGTCACTGCCCTCATCTCGTCCAAACTCACCAAAGGTTGCGGGAGCTCAGCAGCCAACAGCTCCCGCAACTCACATACCTGGCATTGCAGGAGGCGAACCGGCTGGAGTTCTGCCACGCTTTGCTGGGCCTCCTGTCATTCATACTTCGTCAAGCAAGCCTCCAGGAGAAGCACGAAAGCGACCTCATGACGGACCAGATTCAAATCAGCCAGTTCCTAAAAGGGTATGCCCACAAACATAACAAATGCCGAGAACAAGGTTTTGTAAGCTAACAAACAAACAGGTAGCAAGTGACAAGGCTCGGGGCGGTGGACTCATGGGCAAGTTTGGGAATAAGTCGCACCGGCCGCCTAAGGCTCCCACCGACCCTTCGGCAATGTCAGTAATGGGTCTGGCACCACCTGAGAGACCGCCTGCAGCAGCGCCGACCGGTCCCTCGTTATCAAGCAGACCGCAAGCCCCAACAGGACCTAGAATTCCGACAGGACCTTCAAATCCGGGGCCGCAATATAGCAACAACCAGGTATGTCTAAAACTATGAGTTCGATGAGACGCTTCGCTTATACTGTCCCCAGCAACGACGCCCACCTCACCCGCCTTCCTCTCGCAAGAAGGGGAAGCCAAGTCTCTTTGTCCCAAAGAAACGGTGAATTTCATGACAAAACGAGACTCTGTATAGCAAGCATAGAGGATGATACATAGTAGATAGCATTTCTGGGCGTTGGAGGTCGTGCATTATTTCATTTGTACATGACAACCACGAATGGGGCATAAGGGGCTGCGAAAGTTTTTCTTCGGAGGATTAGACATTGCCAATCATGCCTCACTCCTGGCTTCAGTCAGAAGATATGGTAGGCTGGCGTACATCATACATGCGTGGGCTGCCTACGGTGATACGCAAGGGGGCACGAGGCCCCTCCTGTGGTGGTCGGATGGAGAACTGAATCATTAAGCATTAAACCTGACCAGCCTGGAAGATTCTGAGGCCAGCTGCTGAGGTCGAGGCGCTCAACGAGACCCATGAGGATTTCCGTCAATGCTGGAACATGATAATGGCAGAGCACTGCATCATTTCCACCATCTCGTCGTCCACAGTTGAGGTTGATTGCGTCACGTGATGCCGTTGAAACAAATGTGAATGGAGGTGATGGCAGTGCATGTTTGCGCTGAGCATGGGTCAACTCGCCTAACCGTCCGGTAGTGAGGACGATCATCAGCAGACAGGGATCGTGTCATTTCAACAGACAGGGAGAACGACAAGGGACCCTGGTGACGAATGAAGTCAGGTAATGTCCGATCCTGGTCAAGTTCCCACGCGCAATAGTTAGACGAGGGAACTTGTACTGTACATACAGGATCATAAGTGACAAAAGGGTGGTTGTGCTATGATGTAAAGGCAAATGGCGATAGAGGCATTATTGACGACAGTGGCCTTTTGGCTTATCCAAAGAGGGTCAATTCGGCTCAGCTTATATCAATGCCAAGACGACAGAGAGTAGGGGATGACGCTAGACTCTAGAGATAACGCTCAGTCAGGCACACACATCATATCCTCTGGCCCCTAGGTAACAGTTGGCAACTTGGCACGGTGATGACACTAGCGGTCTCCTGCAGAGGAGATCAGCAGTGGCGCTCGGAAGGGCTTTTGGCGGCTGAGCAACGACGACGCGGTATTGGTGATTGGATAAGTTTGTAACGACCTGAAGGCAGAACCCTGTGAGCTGAAAAGAGATGGCTACCATCCTATCGGAGTTGAGTGAAATGTTTGTGAATTGTTTGAATAGGGAGCTACTCCCTCAATATTAGATTTCACAAGACTCAAGACTCTTGATTCGGAGCAAGAATAAACTATTCAAAGAGCCAAGCAACTTCATCCTAAACTTATTTAAGTATTCTTGGCATACAAGGTCGGATTGAGGATGAAGTCTTGAGTTCTCCTAATTATCTCCTAGCTACTGTACAGTTTGAAGATTGGTGCATACCTACGTAAGTGGTTCAGCAAGTCGCCAAGTCAAGGTCAAAACAATGCGAACATGGCTTGGGTTTTCAGCTGATGCTTGGTTTATGTTGAATACTTCTACCTCTTGTGAACCACCCGAGATACCTGAGAAGGTAACACAACTCACCGTGGTGACGATGACCAGCCAGCTGCAACCACTGACCGAAGACTTTCGGCAACCAATTACTGTAAATTGTTTCTTTTTCAAGGGAAAGGTTTGCGAGCGGCTGGGTTCTAAAGATCTGTCCACCAAATGCATGTCCGTACATACATACATACATCACTTGTGGTGGCCGGCAAAGAGACATGCATAAAGCGACAAGAGAAAAAAGCAAAGAGGAAAGAAAAGTGACGAGAACGAAGCTAACCAAGGGTCAGGACAGGAAAATGAGATCTCCAGCGCAAATATGACTAGGGATAGTTTGACAAATGAAACTATTTCTACGCCGATCTTGGTAGGCATCCCGAACAACCGGGTTGTCGTGCCGCATCGCGAAAGAGGCATGGAGGCGTAATTACAACATCAGAAAGATTGAGAGACCCAGCAGATAATGGAAATGAGATGAGCTGAGCTAGAACAAAGGAGTACGATCTCCCTTTTGGTGAATCTGTGCTTCTGAGGCTCTGATTGGGGAATTAGTGAGGACGTTTCCACTCCATTAAATTCAACGGGCATAATTAGCTTTCGGATCCTGAGCTAAGACTAAATAGCGGCACTTGGCCTTGGTGGCGCTCCAGGGTTTTATGGGGGAGTGACGGCATACATGGGCTCTGGGACCTCTTTGATGCTCCTGCTCTTGCTGTCTGTCTGTTCTGGCGCGGTTGGGAAGGTCCCTTCCATGGAACTGGGATTGACCAGGTTGAACTGGGCTGAACTGGGGGAGAGCACCCCCGGGACATGTAATTTCTTCTTCTTCTTTTCAACACCATCACTTCTCAATTTTACATCTTTGTCACAATCTTGGCCTTGTTTTGTGGCTGTCAACTCAACTCAACTCCCAGTGTAAGATATACATACATATGAATTCGCGGTAACACAGACTATCTACCTACTATCACTCGGGTCACCGGTCTGCAACCACCCGCCTCCTAATCTCCTTCCAAGCCTCCAAAAGGGAGGACACGAGAAAAGCCCCGAAAGACAGACAACCAAAGGTGAGACTAATTTAAGAGATCCCTTCGTGTACAAACCATGTCCCCGTGAATACTCAACTGATACATCTACCTAGCTCAGGCCTGTCTTTCATGGATGCAAGTGCATCGTTGCGCAAAAGCGTATAAGCCATTCCTATGTTCCGTGTCAGATGTTAAGCTGGCCCGGCATGGCTCAAGTTCTTGGCCTTGATCCTGAGGCCTCTGTCACGTCGGGCAGTGGCGCTTCTTGTCCTCGCACAACAATCCCCCCAGCTCTCACTTCTTCTGTATCTGCATCTATTATCCCTAAAACAAACCGGTGTTCGTATCTGCAGAGACCAGGCTCTCAAACCCAATCTCAAGCACGTACCCGGCCAAGAGCAAAATCTGCATCAAATTTGCTAGGTGGCCCCGAAAAGGAGAAGGACTTGCGTTTTCACGACGACACCTTCATCGACCAGCAGCAGGAGGGGGACGGGGAACGGCATGATGGCCTTGCAGAGCTCATTGACTTTCTGAGGAATCACAGCCCTCCTTCAGGTAACTTTATGTCTATCCCTGATGGAATTCCCCCAGAGGACAGGGGGCGATGGCACAGGCTCCGAAAGCTGGGCAAGAGGAGTAAATCACTCTCCAAGTCGCCTCAGACCATTCGGCTTCCAGACTCAGCTGTCTCAGGCACAACGATAGGAGGACATCGGCATATTGCAATTTCCATTCCCTTGGACGCCTCGCCATTTGGTCGAACTCCCAGGTCTCAGTATCCTATATACCAGCACCGGAGCGTGAAGCCTCTCACTTCCCAGTATGCTCCTACCAGAGCAGTTTTGAACGACAAAGGCGTCGTGACAGTATTACGGACTGTCGCCGAGGACAGAGAATCATCGCCTTCGGTGAGCCCGGCAAACTCTCAGCTTCTTTTATCTACTATCCCTCAAAGATCTCCAAACTCATCGATCAATGGACACTCTACTTCGGCCCCTATTAATAGCAGTAACCAAAGTACGGCACCGGAACATTTGAGCATTTTGGCAACGCCTCCTCCGAGGGTAGTGACCCCGGACCAGGTCAGACAAGCTAATGAGCAGGGCCGAGGATTTCAAAGCAATGAACAGGGAAACACACATGCAGGAAGCCCAAATAATCACGATAGAATCCCTTCACGGAGTCCCAGCTTGACAGGGGGTCGCTTCGTACACCTCGGCGACCTGTCGATCGATACTATGATGTCTCAGTCAACCAAGACAGAAGCCCATCAGGTTCCTACTTCACCTGCCCGCCCCGTATCCCAGGATGGATCTTACCAACCTTCGCTTTCCAAAAGCATAATGACCACAAGCGAGAATGATCCTGTTGTTGCAGAGGCTAGGCCGGTCGAGGCAAGACCAGTATCAGCCAGGGAATCGCGCATTCGATTATCCACGAAGAAAACCGAGGAGCCTTCTGTTACTGTGATCACCAAAAGCCCACTACGTTTCCAACGTCAAGGTTCTAGGAAACAAACAACAAAGGAGAGATCCCCAACACCTGAAACCAAATTGTCACAGAGTCGCCGTGACAAGGTCAGGGACAAGAAAAAGAAGGATATGGAAGCTGCTTCTTTGAAACGGCGCAGTATGATATCTATTTCGACGGACCCGCAGCCCGATTCTGAGCAGGAGACCATCAAAGAGTCGCCTCAAGAAAAGGCAGAAGAGCCACCACCATTACCACTCAGGTCTCCCCAACGCCAAAGCATGTGTCCCATCGTGGTTGTCGCCAATGTCAAGCCATCATCTCCCCCAACAGCGTTTATCCTAGCATCCCCAAAGAGACAAACGACCACAAACCCAGAGGACTTGACCTCTGCTGTGAAGTCGAAGCCGGACGAGGCAGCACCTAATCAAGAAGACGACACGTCCAGTCGAGCAATTTCTCCATCTCCACCCTCATATCAGAACGGGTCACCGACGCCTCCCCAATCCGCTCACTCATCACCAACTCATAAACTGGGCTCACATGATAGAATATCCCTTTCGCGACGTCGGGAGTGGAGTGCTGCTCGAGAACAAGAACGTAAACGAAGAGAAGCTACCTCGAACGCCAGTCCCCGACCCAGGGTAAGGAGGGCCGTCACTATGAGAGAAGATACCGGGAACAAAGCGCCCACCGTGGAAAAGGAGGTTTTGCGAAGATATGAGGCATACCGCGAGTACCGCATCAGAGAGATGGAGCGCAGAATCAGGAGATTGGAGCGCAATGGAGATGTCTGGCTTCGTGCCCTGGTGCCAGTATTAGACAATCTCAACCGCACGCTCGCTAGTTCTCAAGACGGGCACCCAGGCGGGGCGAAGGGGTGGATCTCTGATGATGACCGTTCGAACTTTCAAGCAACGTCTAAAATGAGACCATCGAGCCGAGGACGTATGATGGCAAGGACAGAAACATCAGAGCGGGAGTTTCTGGAGCAGCTTGTACGGACTAAAGAGGAGCTTGAGGCTGGAAGTGTCAGCGATGACATGAGCGGCTTTGATACGATCGAGCCTCTGATGAGAGAACTGGCTGGTCGATCTCGACTAAGCTTTGAAGCAAGATCACTCGGCATGGATGATGAGGGATTGCTGCATTCTCTTTCCGACTAGTGGTCTGCTGGGCGATGTGTATAATCCAAGTACAGGAGAAGAAGACGGAAAGGTTGATTTGTTTTTATGTTCGGTATAGGAATGGCTGGTTGGTTTGTGTGCAGGATGGGCGAAGTATTGGATTTTGGATACGCTCAACAACGTTACTATAGTATAGTCTTGCACCCGACGTGCATTTTCCTAGCTAACGCCTATCACGATAAGTTTAGAGTATTTCCTAACTTAGTATGTATCGTATGTACCCAAAAATAGCTCCAAGTTTCTTGTTTAGTTTTGTCGAATTAATAATAGGTAGCTCACTTGGCGATAATCCAAGGTTATCACTAAGCCATTGGGTGGAACATTGACAGACGCTTCAAATCTACCCTACAATGTCCTATTCTAATATTGAGATTCTTTTAACCTGTGATTAAACACTCAGCCATCCTCTTGGCATCTATCTTATGCTAGCCGTTACGCTTTAGCCCACACGACAAGAAACATAGAATCTAGTTTCAATCCCATAACCATTTCTGTTTATACCCAGTTGGGTAACGAGCTTCACACTTGTATCATGCCCGCCTAGGGGAGGAAAAAAAACTTAGGACCTTGACCCTAAGTGATGAAATGATTTAGGTAAGTCAAGCCTAAGCTTAGGGGGCTCTTTGCTAAGTTTCTTTTGGCATCCTCTTTTTAAGCCTTGGGTTTTCTTGCTCCCTGAGGCCCGCTCAGGGGGAGCGAGATCTTATGACGTAGGTGATCCCTCACACGAACGTGCGTCTACGCATCATCATCAAAGACACGAGATGCCATGGACCTACAGGATTGTCAAGGGAAGGAAAGAAAAGTGACAAACAACCATTTGTACGGTCGTTTGAGGTGTGGACTTGATTTTCCAACCAATGACACCAATTTAGAACTTCGTCGTACTTTACATTCATCCTTCTCACAACACCCAATTTGTTCAATCAACTTGACTTGCATGAGATTGCTCTGGGACATCAGACCCTGGTGAATCAACCATGAGCAAGCCCTGGATCTTTGTATGCCCTTCAACCCGAGGAATTGGTTATGCCCTCACTCGACATCTCCTCCAGAAGACATCCTTGCCCATCCTTGCAACAGCTCGTTTCCAACACGACCCAGAAACCGTGAAGAAATCACTTCTCGAAGGTCTCACCGAGAAAGAAGGTCTCACCAAACGCCTGTCAATAGTTCACGCGGATGTCACAGACGAGGGGTCTCTCATTGATGCAGCTTCCAGAGCTGCTGAGCTGTTCCCCCCTGACAAGCATCACCTGCGGCTTGCGTGCGCGGTTCCTGGCGTCCTCAAACCCGAGAAGAATGTCAACCAGATAGACGCAGAGGCCAGTTTGGGGCAGTTCCGCATCAACACCATGGGTCCTCTCCTCCTTATCAAACACTTCGATAAGTTTCTCCCTAGGCGGAGCTCTGAGCTCGAGGACAGCCCTAAGGGCGACGAGGTAAAGATGCCTCCCTATTCGGTGTGGCTCAGTATGGCAGCTCGGGTTGGCTCCACATCAGATAATAGGGTCGGGGGATGGTTCTCATATCGGGCGAGCAAGGCAGGAGTTATCAGCCTGGGCAAGAGTTACGACATATTTCTCCGTGGGCGGAGTGGTGACAAGGCCATCTCCATTGCCTACCACCCTGGCACCGTCAAGACAGACCTGAGCAAGGGTTTTTGGGAGAGTACAAAGGAGGGCAAACTGTTCAGCCCTGAATTCGCTGTCGACAGACTTGTAAAAGTCGCAACAGGCCTCCCCCTGGAAGGGCGAGGCAAGTGTATGGACTGGAACAACAAGGAGATCCTCCCATAAGTGAGACGCGAAACTACAGGGTCATACCATTAAGAGAGTTGAAAAGATAATGCAGCTTAGGGTTGTTTGTGCGAAAAATAAGTTATTAAACCAGTATCTGCTCTGCCCTTTCACCAAGATCTTGCCAGCCAACATATCCATATGAGACCGTACCAGACAGCGACCGCTGTCCACTCACTGCCTAATAATGCTATCTTTTCAAACAAAGTCAAGCCCAACCACATAACTGCAGTACCTCTTGGTCTATAGCTCCACTTCTTGGAAGGATGCTCCATCTGGTGTAGGTGCGGTCTTCGCGTTTGACTCATCCTCTGCGTCGTCATCTGACGCTTCTTGCTTATCATCGTGTTCCGGTTTACTTGATTCACCATTATTGGCGGGTCGTAGGGCAACCTTCTGCTCCTCTTTATCCTCGAATCGCACCTTTTGTTCCTCTTGTGGTGACGTCTTCGTCTTTTGCTCGATCTCGACTTCTTCTTCGCCTTCAGTGCTACTACCGCTGGAGCTCTGCTTTCCACCGTTCCTTTGCGCGTCCTCTTCCTCCTTCTCCTTGATCTTCTCCTCTAGCTTCTCCTCTGATTGAGATGCCTGCTCACCGTTGTGAGCAGGTGGCACGGGCAGGCTCTTCTCCCCCTTCTCTGGAGGTGGTGGAGGTGAAGCTTCCTCGGCTGGGGGGCCTGGCTTCATAGCATCAAGATAGAATTTGGTAACACCTAGAATGCGGCCACTCTTCTCGCAAGCCTCAACCCATTCGGGACGTACGACGGGAATGTTGCTCTCGACAGCTTTCTCCCATTGCTGCCCACGTCCCTCAGTGGTAACAAAATGCGTCGTGTCAATGCGGACACCATCAACAATCTTGGCCCCGATGCGCTCAACCGCATTTGTCAAGCTGTCCTTGACGGCACTAGGCAGAATACCGGTAGTAATGGTAATACCTCTTAGATCCGTCATTTTGTGTGTCCTCACGGAGACGCGCTCACTGATGAAGGTGCCGGCGCTTGTGCGCAGGACCAGGTGGAAGGTATACTCTGTATCAACAGCAAGGCCGCTAATCTTTGTGCTGTGCATCTGTAATGGGCGAGGGATGTTTCCAGCTTTTTGGCCATTTCGGTAGAGACTCAAAGAAATAAGGTCGGCGGTAGCAAGTTGAATAGGATCCCACTCAAGAACGACCGAGGTTTGGGTGGCATTGCGGCATCGCAGCACTGGGGTTGTAGGCTCGGAGGCACCAAATGAGTTGTAGATGCTGTCTTGGAGGGCACGGAATGCGCGATCGGCAGCAGCTTCTTTGGTCGCGTTCTGCGAAACGTTGATGTCGACGATGCTGCCTGACGAGATGTTGGGAGGGAGGAGGATAGATGGGAATTCAATCTAAAGACACTCTCTGCATCAGCAATTATCACAAACAGAGAAGATGCCTCAAGCTCACCAAGCGTTTGTCCGGTGTCAGGAGAACAGTAACGCCGGCATCGACCTTGCCGACAGTGAGAGAGACGAGCATCGTTGCGAGTGTCGCAGCAAACAAAGGGTGATGATGACGCCGAGGGTAGTCTCTAGGCTATCACGCAAGCGGAATAGAGGAAGTGAAACAAGGGTATCTTTGAAAAGAAGAATCTATAGACGGCGCTGACCAAACCGCCTATCTGATCTGTAGTTGAAGCGAGAAAGGTTGCTGATAATTGCGAATGCGATAGGGATGGAACGTCGACGTGGAATCTTTGGTTGGGACGGGCTGCATGAGCAAGGACACGCACGCCAGCCGACAAGGGCACTAAAGACAAAGAGCTCCCATTCAGCCTTCAGCAGCAAATTTGAGCAAGACTCCCTGGAGCTTAGGCCCTGGGCCCCTAAGAGGCTCTCCGACCTCAGGGCACCTCACTAGGTACAAAGTGGGGACTCGGGAGCTAACTTAGAGGACAAAGCTCACCTCCTACCCGTGGGAGTTACATGGATGTTATCCTCTTATGTATATGTCTCACGTTAAGACCAACTACCTTGCTTATTGACGAATGCTCAACTTGACACGGTTGAATAGATTAATATACAGTTGGTTGGTGAAAACATTGGTATCAAAGCATCAAGCATACACATGAGTTACTAACCCACGCAAATCCGATCCATCTCTCAGGTCTACCACTAGGTTGACTCCATGCAGACAAAGGATTCCGTAAATTCCATAACCAAAACCCTATTAATGATACTCCCTCACATCCCTTCTGAGAATGCCACCAATTTCCGAAACACCAATTTTCGCAGAATGCACCCTAGGTCGTGCCGATATATCCAGTCTTGGCTCTCAAGTATGCCCAGCTATTCATGTCTCTTTTGAAGCATGTATTCTTCTTCCCATATTTGCTTCACTTGCTTTGCAACAGCCTCGCCAAAAATATGAGCTGGGGCTTGGGCGACTTTCAAAGGATCGTGGATCGTCACCATAAGCGTTCCTCGCGGGCCATTCATTGAATATCCGAGATCTTTCAAGGCTCTCCAGAATGCGCCTGTCAGTCTTTTGGCCATCAGGTTTCGCACCACGGTACTGCCCCCTCCCCTGCATATTGTGTATGTCCAGAGAGGCTCCTCTGCCAGCTTGCGTCGGTAATTGCTCATGATTATGGGTAGCATTGGTGCTATTCCAGGCCTTAAATGTTGCAGATGGTAAGGGTGTATGATATATCGAGGCGAGTATTGAACAAGGCAGTTGAATAGCACTTTCACTTTTTGTTCGTCAGACCCGAGATGCAGACGTGTAGCCTTAGAGTTGTCGTACTCGATGCCTGTTTCTTGAAGAAATGACCAGACTTCTGGTGTGGTGAGCAGCCTTCCAGATGGTAATACATGGTCGTTTGCTGGTGGGATGAAGATCCGGGGTGATTTAGGCCGTCCTTTCGTTCCGTCTTGATTCGGTGATTGTCCTGGTCTTTTGGGAGGTTTTTGAGGGCGGTCTTTTGTATTTTGGCGCAATATTTGTGTGGTTGATGAGTAAAATCGGTAGTTGGAGTAGGGTGTCGATCGCAGGAGTTTGATTCCTGGCAAGACTTGTGCCGTTGTCATGATGGAGGATTTGGACGGGATACTATCATGTTGAGATGGGGTATGATGTTTTCTTCGGAGATGAGACTTGCAGTGGTTGCCTCAGTGCCGTTCATTCGTTGCCTAGTTGCGAGGGAGTGCGCCGGGGAAGTTGGAATTAAGCATGATGAAGCACGATGCGCAAATCGATTTCATGAGTTTACGATTTCCCAATGCTCGAGGAACGCCACATAGATGTGGCTGTGTCACTAACCAATCTGCGTCATATTATTCAAAATACTTGACTTTGGGCATAATGCTCGCTTCTTAGGATAGGTAATCTCTGGACTTAACAAAGAATTAATTAACTCTATGTATGACTAAACCAATACGATTTAGGGTTAAGTTTCTTATTCTTCTTACAGATTTCAGACTGGGAATTTAACGTATTGCATTGAAATATCTTTGCTGCGCCACGCTTGAGTCACTGTGGAGGACAGAATCACAAGCTGGTCGCCCCATTTGTCTTGCGCCCAACCAGCCTTTGCCTCTTGTGTCAGTCAGTCAGCAGCGCAGCGCAGGAAAAATCCACTTTCTTTCCCAAGCCAACAACGACACCACAACATCATCACCAACTTTCTTCTACCCACCAACACATCTCTTCCTCACTTCACGCATACCGACAAACCGACAATATGCCCAAGAACAAGGGAAAGGTAAGTCACACAGATACTTCTATACTCGACTGTCTTCCTTTTTCATTCCCGGATCGCATTTTCACGCGCCAACCGCCTGCCCCGCCCCCACCATCATCGCCCAAGTTCTTCTGCAAGCAACAAAGGAATCGTCTCTAACAGTTGGACAGGGTGGAAAGAACCGCAGACGTGGTACCAAGGAGAACGATGACCAGCGCCGAGAGCTCACCTTCAAGGAGGATGGCCAAGAGTATGCTCAGGTCGTGAAGATGCTTGGTAACGGTCGTCTCGAAGCTCTGTGCTTCGATGGAAGCAAGCGCCTCGCCAACGTAAGTAGCACCAAGTTTGCCTGCCTAAGACGCGGTGCAACGAAAGCAGGACGCTCATATCCTTCCTTCCGCGACGCATGCTAACATCTCCTTCGTAGATCCGCGGCAAAATGCGAAAGAAGGTCTGGATTAACCAGGGTGATATTATCCTCCTCTCTCTCCGTGACTTCCAGGACAACAAGGGCGACGTCATTCTCAAGTACACCGCCGACGAAGCCCGTACCCTTAAGTCTTACGGCGAGCTCCCTGAGAACGCCAAGATCAACGAAACCGACTCTTTTGGTCAGGGAGAGGATGGCGAGGCCTACTTCGAGTTCGGCGACGCTGATTCAGACGATGAGTCTGACGATGGCGCCGCTGGCAACAAGAAGGAGGTCGACATTGACGACATTTAAGCCCGCCAAAGCCCTCCAAATCCCCTTCTCTCTCTCCACCGAGCCCCCGACGCTACCGGGTGATACGATCGTATTTCGCGGCTGGTGTTGTTGATATTGTCTTCTCTCTCAAACCCGGAGCCGAGCACCCAAAGCTCTGTGCGTCGGGTCCCACGACAGTAGTTGCTGTGGAGTCGTAGACGGCCGTGGTGGGAGGGACGTCACGGCATGTCGTTCTCTTTTGGACTTTCAGTATCACGATCGAGTTTTCTGTCTTGTTCCGTTTTTAGGTAGTTTTTACTGGACGAACATGTTTTTTTCCTAACGCTTTATGATCATCACATTCGTCTCAAAAGCACAGGTTAGACAAGACAAGAAAATGCTTACCATTGTTTCATAAATATTTCTCTGATTCTCGCATTGCATTAATGTCGTGAACAGTGAAGGTAACGCACTAATTATTGTCGAGTTTATTGGCTAGTCATTCTGTAATCTTGTAGAATTTCGTTAATGCTATGGGTGTCTATAGAACATAACCAACTTTTGTCATGCCAACTGGAAATGCTACAGACGCAGTAGGACCATTTGGTAATACAAACCCGACCTCAGACGCTTGTGCTGATTCGCAACCAAGATACGTCTGCAACTGGTTGATTCGTCACAGTCCTCGTCGTTACCCATAAGTGCAAATTTTATAAAAGACAAGTCGATAATCTTTTGTCGACTATATCTACCACGCTCTTCCTTCCTTCTCTTGGATTTTGTGTTGATGTGGTTCACTTCACCAGTCATCGTTATCACTCTCGTCATCTTATCTTGTGTTAGCACACGACTCTTTTACCAACAAAGGCATGTTGAACTTACCACTCTTGGAGACCTTTTCTTTTCTCTTCTGGAGAGCAGCAGCCAGGGCATCGGCCATGCCACCGCCGCCGCCAGGCGCACCAGCTGCCGCAGGTGCGGCATTCGCACCGCCAGAATCGCCGCCACTACCAATTTGAACACCACTGCGGTCGCGAATCTGTGAGCGATCAACCTTCTTGAGGGAGTTGATTCCGCCGGCACGTTGAATGCCTTCCAGCATGGCTGATCGGCCAGGATCCCCCCCTGCAGCAACAGGAGGGAGAGGAGGCGGTGGAGGTGCACCAGTTCCAGGCGGCA